>JAHWXV010235223.1:0-10102 GCA_024586415.1 Phrixothrix hirtus | reverse complement strand
GTATAGGAGAACCACGCCTCGCTCCACTGTAGCTTTGCCGGCCGTTGCTAAAACACTGGTGTTTCTGCCACATGCGTTATTGCGATTTCGTCCTGTGACACAATTGACGTGAATCTTAGTCCAGCGAGTCATTTTCTCAGGTTTGCTAAGAGAAAGTAATCACCGAGAACCAAATCCGAAGAATATGGCGCATGGGGAAGCACTTCGAAGCGTGGCAGCAAGAACCCGAGACATGTGTGCAGGCGCTTTATCATGGTGAAAAAACTTTCATTTTGGCTAAATATGGAGGTTTAGCCTGAATAACGTTCTACAATTAATCCAGTAGTACAGCGTAATATTCCCCGGTGATAATCCTTGCATTTTTCCAAGTAGTCTGCAAGCACCCTACTAGAATCCTAGAAAACCGTGGCCATGAGTTTGCCCGCAGATGGAACTGTTTTCGCTTTCTTTGGCGCACTTTCACCTAGTCCCATCCACTGTTTGGACTGCTGCTTTACTTCTGGCGTATAATGATGAATCCATGTTTCATCTACTGTTATAAAATATCGAAGAAACTCAGTAGAATCGCGTTTTAATTAGTTCATGCGACGTGTTCATTCGCATGCATTTCTGGTCGACCATCAGCAAACGCGTCACCTATTTAGTGGAAAAACTTTTCATACCCAGAACATCCTGTAAAATGTAGTTAATACGGTCTATTGATATGTTTCTAATGTCTGTAAGCGCGTCTAAAATTCCTGCAACAACTGTCTTTAATTTGGGAACACCCCATATATATCTATATATAGATATATATATATATATATATATATATATATATATATACATATAAGTAAATTAATAACCAAAATCAAATGTATAAACTATCAATATCAATTTAGTATCAAAATTTATAAATAAGGATTTTACAGGTTGCGACTAATTTTTTTCATAATTATTAACTTTTGAAAACCCCTAGTTCACGATTGTAAAAACAATCTACAACATAAGCTTTCTCACGGGAACATGTATGTTTCTATAAATAGATGACAACCACTAACCCCCCCTTTCCTGGCAATCTCAAGGTGAAAGGATACAAAATTAGTTAGTTGAGACCAGGCCCCTCAGGTGCAGTGAGGCGTGACGCTATCGTTTGGCAATGCCGTCCAAGAATTCATGAAAATACGAACTAGCTACCCGTAACGATTATCGACTGCCTGAATCATGGCGAATTAGGCACATTGGCGCCCCGTGCAATTCTAAAATTATTGGGTCAAGTCTTCGTAATCCTCGTTCAAATTGGCCAAAGGGTCGTACGAGGTTTGTACTCCACGTACGCTATGATCATGAAATACGGTATGCATTGAGTCCCGCTACAAAAAGTCACGAATCTCCATGTAAATACAAGTGCCAATTTTTCGGTCATTAAGGTATTCCCGCATTATCAGCCAGCAAAATTCACTAAGGGGAGTCTGACCCTCAACCCCTATTTCATAACGTAATAATTATTCGCTGGGAGAGTTACTACCATCAAGTATCAGTTAGACAATTGTTTTTTTGTTATGTGAACTCTTTCAATTTCGGAACTAAAGATAAATGATTAGTTTAGTTAAGTATCTTAATTCTGAACAACCTTTAACAAAAGGGGTCAATATTTTGTTATTAATTAAGGTAGTTATTAAATAATTAAATTTGAGGATCCCCCCCTCTCTCTATTAGTTTTAGTTAGTAAATAATTGTTTATCTGAATGTGCTCTTATTGCCTGTATAAATTATGTTATTTTCGTTATAACAATTTAGTTAAAAATAGGTGATCTTATTATTTCAGGATTCTACGTAATTTTAGCAATAAAACAGAACAGTACTTTTCTTACAAGAAAAATATTAGACCTAAGCAGGGAAAAACATTTACAAAACATAAGTCTAACTGAACTACATTAGGAGACCTTCTCCAGCACCATACGGTAAATAATTATTTCGTAAGTATCTCAGAATAAGAACATCACAATTACGATTGAACTTAGATTCCTTATCGCTTAATTTCCACTAGACCCTCTGTACAGACAACCAGATAAGGAAGTGCCCAAAAATAACGTCTTTCTCACGGGAACATGTATATATTATATATGTATTATAAATAGATTGCAACCGCAAACCTCCCTGTCCCGGCATTCTCAAGGTAAAAGGAAACAAAATCAGTTAGTTGAGACGAGACCTATCAAGCGAAAGGTACG
Source organism: Phrixothrix hirtus (assembly GCA_024586415.1). Taxonomy (NCBI): domain Eukaryota; kingdom Metazoa; phylum Arthropoda; class Insecta; order Coleoptera; family Phengodidae; genus Phrixothrix; species Phrixothrix hirtus. The sequence continues at coordinate 7,889 of JAHWXV010235223.1, read as the reverse complement.
TAATACTGAGACGTGACGTGACGTTTGGCAATGCCGACCAAGAATTCATGAAAATACGAACTAGCTACCCGTAACGATCTTCGACTACCTGAATTGTGGTGAATTAGGCAAATTGGCGCTCCGTGCGAATCTAAAAAGATTGGGTCAAGTCTTTGCAATCTTCGTTCAAGTAGTTTGAAAGTACTCCACGTACACTGTGACCATGAAATACGATATGCGATGAGTCCCGCTATAAAGTCACGAATCTCCATGTAAATACAAGTAAATGGCAATTTTTCTGTCAATAACGCCTTTCCACATTATAAGTCAGCAAGTTTCATGAAGTAAGGGGAGTCTGACCTTCAATCCCTATTTCATATCATAATAATCATTCGATGGGAGAGTTAATACAATCAAGTATCAGACAGTTGTTTTTATTATGTGAACTCTTTCAATTTAGGAACTAAAGATAAATAGTTCGTTTAGATAAGTATCGTAATTCTGGACCACCTTTAACCAAAAGGGGTTAATATTTTGTTATTAATTAAGGTAGTTTTTAAATAATCAAATTTGGTGATCCCTCTCTATCTCTCTCTTTTTCTGTTACAGTAATTGTTCATCTGAATGTGCCCTTATTGCCTGTATCAATTATGTTATTTTCATCATAGCAATTTAGTTAAAAACCGATGATCTTATTATTTCAGGATTCTAGATAATTTTAGCGATAAAGCATAACAGTACATTTCTTACAGGAAAATATTAGACCTAAGTAGGGAAAAACATTTACAAATTGTAAGTCTAACCGAACTATATTAGATGAGCTTCTCCAGTGGCATACAGTAAATAACTATTTTGTAAGTATCTCAGAATAAGAGCATCGCATTTACGGTTGAACTTAGATTCCTTATCGCTTAATTTCCGCTAGACCCTCTGTATAGACAACCAAATAAGGTGGCGCCTAAAAATAACGTCTTTTTCCCCGATTTTTGACTCTCGTAAACAGCCCTGAATTTCTAGCCAAATTATTACGAACAAACACGGTAAAATCCCCTTGTTCTTCGCTGTGGCTGCCAGAGCTACGAGCTAATTCAGAGTAAACGGCATTTTTAATAACCTTTAAGGGCCCAAAGAGCTTTTCAGCCTGTTATTAGTCAACAAGGTCGCGTACCTTTAATCGGTGATTATCTAACACAGCATTGTGGATTTTGTGACAGTTTCGTTGAGCGCAGCGATTTTGAGGCGTCCCAAATTCTGCGACCCACTTTTTTACCGTAAAAAATGAAGGAGAAGAATCCTTTAAAGTGGAAGCTAACTCTTTTTTATCTCCGTCAAAACGAAGTACTTTATCACAGCTCGTGCTTCAATTTTATCCATTTTACACAACTAGTTGTCTTCACTAGCTCACCACACATGAACAACTGCATGCACGTGTCTGAAACTTTGCAGCACTACATTTAACGGATCTTACTTGACAAAATATCATAGTCATATGGTACTACTTGCGACATCTCTGTATTAGGCCGAGAAGACCTCGAACAACCCTCGTATTCCGAATTGCAACACTATTGAATTTTTGCACTTTACAGCGCTAATTACTTTAAAATTCACATATCATATTTTTTAATAGTACAAAATAAATGTTATTGATTAACAAATTATACATTTAAAATACAGCAGTTATAAAGGAAACAAATTCATTAATCATGAGATATTTACAGAAGACTGTGTAAAACAACCTACGATTTTCCCTTACCGATTTATTTTAATTTATACATCAATGCATGCCAAGAAACTTTTCTTTTGCACGTGAAACAAAATTTAATAAATTAAATTACATTATAAGTTAGCCGGAGTCAAGAGGCTGTTTCTTCTAGTAATTTGTAAATAAAAATTTCATTGTTTGTCGTAAACGGTTTTTAGATTTGTTGTCTACTAGTTTAATTGATCGCGATCTGACTTTGTTACAATGCCTAGAGTAAGACGCTACCCGCGCCGTGCAAATAATAGTTAAGTAAGCGATTTTGAAAGAGGTTTAATTATTGGTTTGCGCGAAGACGGTCTTTCATTCAGAGAAATCATGCTACGATAATTAGAGTTTGTCCGGGATGATCTGATGAAGTGCCCTGGACCGCAAATAAGAACACCGAACAAGATCAATGCTCGTCCTCACATTGTAAGAACTTTGTTGAACTGTTTTGAAGATAGCAACGTCAATCTTTTGCCTTGGTCACCAAAATTTGCGGATCCCTCCCTCCATTGAATATGTGTGTGACATTATGAGTAGGAGGCTAAGGAATTTTCCTAAGCCACCGTTGACTTTCGAAGTTCTGTGACATCAAATACAGATTGCTTGAGATACACTAAACCAAGCGGAAATCGATAATCTTTAGATTCGATATCATAAGGTATCAGTGAATGCGTAAATAAACGAGACGGTTCAACACATTTTTAGTGAAAATTAAAAAAACTACTGAATATTATTCTTTCAAATTTTAACCATTTAATGCTTTTCAATAAATAAAAATAAAGGTTTCTACCAAATTTGATAAAAAAATTTCACACGTTCTAGATGCTGCAAGTTCTATGTCACAACATACTTACAAGCTGGGCCCCGACTGGTGTAGTGGTTAGCACAAATGCCTCTACACCCAAGGGACGCGGGTTCAAACCCGATCGTGGCCAGTAAATTTTTCAGCGGAGAAATATTTAAAAAACATGCCTTCTTCTCGGATAAGGAAGTAAAATCATAGATCCCGTGTCAATGTGATATTTGGCACGTTAAAAATCCCTACTGGCGGTGCAACTCCTCCAGATTCGGCAAAATTCTACTAGGCATGGCGAAATGACTACATAACAGTTCTAGTCCAAAAAGGCCAAGGAAAAGTTCGCATCCCGAACCCTCAGTCACAAAAACAAACAAACAAAAACATACTTACAAACATGTACACACACAATTATTTTTAAAAATACGTTTTTCAAACTTTGGGGCCTCGAAAATAGGCGTGTCCGCTAAAAACTGGACATCGAAAATTTTGATCAAAAGCAAACCCATATTTCATATATGACAAAACAAAGTAAGAATGTTTTAAATGAAATTTTATTACCGCAACTGGTTGCCAGTTGTATACGAATCTATTGCATCTTACGTAAATGTTTAGAATTATGTAACGCATTTCATAAAGTGTAACATTTTATAACAATTCACTTTGGTAAATAATACCATAAAATAGGTTACAACAAAATTGTTTTGCAAACATTTAAAGTAATTCACTCAGACAAGGAAGTCCAGTAACTCTCGCATATGAGATATTAAAAAATCAGTTAAGAAAACAGTTTTAGGGTATACGGGGATGCATTATAAAATTGGTTAAACATCTATAGGGTGAGTGTTGTATTTTTGAACTACACGCCAAAGTTATATTTTTTAAATGAAACGCTCAGTATTTTATTGAATCAGTACCGTTTTATTTTGAAAAAGACCCAAATTATAAATCCGCCATTTTAAAATTCACTACTCCAAAATATCAACGCACGAAGAAAGAAGAAAATGAGAGCTACTTTCTTTCTAATCTTTTTAGAAAAATACGTAAGCAATTAGATAATAACAGTCCTCATTTATGTAGAAAAGTAATCTAAAATTTCAAACATAAAAAACTCAAAGACGTGGAGTAGGAAAGAACTTCAAGGATTTATAATTAATAGTGGATATTTCCATACCTATTGCTTTTAAGTCATTTTGATCTAAACCGATCGATATTTCAACAAGACCTCTTATTCTTCCAGAATCTAAGGTTAGTTTAGGTGTTGCCTTAGTCGCCTATCAAGCATGTCTCAAACATTATCGATCGGATGGAAATCCGAACTCTCTGCTGTCCATTCCTTGACATGGATTGTAACCTCCTCCAGATAATGTTGCACTAGCACAGCAGTGTGCGGTCGAGCGTTATTATTAACAAAAATCTTATCTAATATATGGAGCAAATGGTACCACATGATCTTCAAGAACGTTCAAAATATATCGATCAGGAGTAGGTCCAGACCATAACTGATTCATCACCACTGAGAGCATTCAATATCTTGCTTAATTTGGTGGGTGCTCAAAAAGCTGGTCACTTCAATTTGCACGAACTGTAGTCGCTAAAATTTGGAATTTCTTCATTTAAAGAATCATTGGTCAAGAGCGGTTTCAATTTTCATTTTCATATCTTCGTTTTGATAACGAGCTTATCTTATAACAAGGAAAGATGTCCAAAACTGATCTCAATATGGGAAGACAATACTACACCGCCTTTGAGCATTGTTCAAGTGAAAAAATAGTTGTGATGAATAACATATGCTGGAAAGATGGAAACAGAAGATGAAGAACCAATTCTCTTTCATTACGTTAAAAAATTGTCTCAATCTATACATGGATCATGTAGAAATATAACTGCAGATAACTGGTTTTCATTCATAAAATTGTTTGCCTACATATTAAAGAAACACTACAATGGAGTTTTTTTTAAGGTTGCAGTAAATTTGTATATAATGAAACGAAAATTCGTATTTCATTTGGAAGAAAAAAGTCAACGGTGAAAGTGGAAGACCAAAAATCGTACTAAAGATGGAACTGAGATTTTCGATAAAACGAGGCGTACCTAATTAGCTCGGGAATCAGATATTACCAATGCGTGTATTTAAAGTGGGAAATATGCTATGATTCTTTTCCATTTGGTTAACCCTGAAGAGAAGAATATATTTAAACAATTTAGCATAATTTTACTGAACAATTTCGTTGACAATGAATGGAGAATTTACATTTGATCAGAACCACGCGCCTCCTCAACACAAATTCTAGATAAAGATGAAAATCGAGATCTACGAAAAAAGGAAGACCATACAAAATGTTTCGAAGAAATCAGGACCCAAAATCAAAGACTATGTGAGGAGTGCCAGAGATCAATGTGAATCTATCATAGAACATCAATTCGTGTGTACTGCCTAACATATGAGGTGTAAAAATTAAATAACGACATTGTCTCGATTACAAAATTATATTAAACAAGACGTAATTTCATATTTTTAAAATAGTTTCCTTGCGTATCTATAAACCATTTCATTCGCATGAAAACGGTGGAAACAACGTTGTAGCTCATCAGCTGGCAGTGCCTCAGGAAGTTTTGCCAGTTTCTTCTTTACATCAATGCTATCAAGCTTACTTTTTGTTTTGGGGAATAAATAAAAGTCGCACAGTGCAAGGTCGGATGAATATAGATGATAATAATGTCCTTGGTTAAAAACTGTTTCACAAATAAAGCATTATGAATAGGACGTCATCCTGATTCAACCATCCAATCATTTGTCCACCACTAAGCTTCTTCCTCCGCAATCGTTCCCTGACTTGTTTTAAATCTCTATATAATAGTGTTGATTAACTGTCTTACATTCAGGAAGCCGTTCAACTAAAAGAACACTCTTAATATAAAAAAGTAAACATTTCTTTAAATTTCGATATACTTATTCAGGATTTTTATAATCTGTGAAAGGCTGGCGCTTCCCAGTGCATGCGTCGTACTGAAAGATACGCATTTATTCACACAATAAAAGAATTCAAGAAACCTGAATTTCGCTGAATTTTAATTAAAATAGCACAGTTTGAAACTCGGGGCTATTTCTGATCCAATTTAGCATTCTTAGGAATAAGTTTACCACAGAGCTTTGACATGTTTAAATTATTGTGCAAAATTTATCTAGCAACTTCCCTAGTGCTATTTGATATTTCAGCAATCATTCTTCTATATTTCCATCATTTGTCACAGACATCGGGCGTTCTGACTTTTCATCTTTCTCAACTTTTTCTCTAGAAGTAAACCTCTTGTGCCACTCAAAAGTACGCGCCACAGATTATTCGTTACTTGCCCTAGTTCAGGGTTATGAAATTAATAATGTATTACAGCAGGTGCGAGCGTCGCCTTTATCAATTTCACCTAAATAAGAACGACTACTTGTTTTTTTTATGAACTTACAAATAATTATCTTGTAAGCTCAATTTAAAAATTTTTAATTTGTCGTACATCAAATTACCTTAACACTATATTCAATAAACAAAATCAGACTTTGTTTAAATGCTTATATTGCAAAAACATTTAAATAAAAATAATTTGTGTAAACACAATTAAATTTCAATGGTATAAATTGTAGAAAACAAATTACTAGTACTACTTTAAATTTGACACGTATTCTAATATGTAACAGAAATTCCTTGTCAGGATTTATTTACTAATGACTGCCTAAAAGTAGGTTAAGTTTAAATCTATAAACATTTTTAAACAAAGAATTTTCCTTCAAGAACTTCTTAAATAAAACTACCCGAAAACTAAGTAAATCCCGTTTAGTCAATGTCAGTCGTAAATACTTTACTAATGAGTTTAAATTGTTTGTAAAATAGAAGGATTTTAACGTTTCTTATCAAAATTTGTCGTGATCGGAATTTTAGATTCTTCGAGATTTTGATTATTTTGATAACTGCCGGTTTGTTTAATTCTTATTTAGAATTAAATCCTCCTCAGATAATTTACTTATTAGATTCGTACTTCAGTGATCTTAAATCAACTTGGGACTTCAAAAGCTGCGAATGTTGTTTCGTAATACGCATTTGTTACGATTTTATTTATCGGACTGAACCTAGTGACAATTGTTACCTTTGGCGTTGTTGAATTAGAGATGCTCGATTACTAACACTTGCACTTCGGTCACTTAATTAACATTACTCGAAACAATTAAGAGTTCAACTATTTTTTTTAGCTCTCCGTGTCTTTTTATCAACTGTTTATGTAGTAGGGATTTCTACTACCCTTTCTGAAATTAACCAATTGTCTTTGCGAATTTTGAAATTCTTACTTTGTAATTTCTGTCGTCATTTCTATGAATCTCGGATATGTTTCATTATTTTAGAAACGTCATCTTTTTTGTTCTGCACAGGAAGTATCAAGCTTTTAAATTTATGGTTTTTTGGATCTTATGTATTATGTTGCTATGATTAAGTTACTTATTCTAAAACAACTTATTACTGATATTTTGAAAAACGCGAGTGAATTATGACTTTAAAATCTAGTTTGTATTTTTTATGTTAAAAACATTTTAATTTTACATTAATTTAATTTTAACTTCATTGAGTTAAGAGGTTTTGAACAAGATATACAACTTCTTTAAGTATGTAATAAGTTTCGGTAGCATTTTTACCAAGTTTTAATAAAAAACTTGTATTGTTCCTGTTCAATTTTTGAGTCAACCGCGCACACGCAGCACTTGCCTTAGAATGACACTGACAATGAGATATTTTTATAAATAATAAGTTTTCAAAAGAATTGTGAGCATTCTACATCAGTCATCTGAAAATCGGAAACAAACTATCGAAATCAAAAATTATCAAATTACTTTTATTATTAGAATTAATGTATGAGCATTATTTTCTGGCAATACATTACATCAATTAGATAAATTAAACAAACAATAGTATATTACGATACAGGATCGGTAAGTGCCTTATAATAGGCTGAGAAAAGGTTAGAAAAACAAGAGCCGATTGGTGAGTTTTGCGCTAACGATGACTATCAACCAACTATGACAACTTGATATCAAACTTGTACTCCATTTCATAACAATACGAGTTAGCGTTATGAACCATAACGGGTTTGTTATAAAGAATAATCGTGGCGTTACTATGACAATCACAACAGTCCAGGAAATATATCGGCATGTCAATCAACACAGCTCGTTAGTGTCTATATTCAATAGTGATATTCAAAACCATCAAATATTGTAACACGACTTTCATTTTTACTTTCTCTTACCTATATGAAATATAGAATAGAGAAAGTATTGTTTTCGTCCAAAATTTTCGATGTCAAAATTTTAGTGGAAATACACGT
>JAHWXV010235191.1:0-14055 GCA_024586415.1 Phrixothrix hirtus | reverse complement strand
AATGTACAATTTTAACTATTACGTTTGCGTTTACATTTTCTGCGAATTGCCCTTGGAAGCATTACGTGAAAAAAATTTTAGGCTGAATTTCTTCTACTGTAAACTACTTGGCAACTGGCCCATAAGTGCATCACCATAAAAATTTAAATATTTATTTACGTGGACGAAACAAAAATATAATTGACGTTTTGTACCAGCAGGTATAATGAAAAACTGGATTTTGGAATTATGTTTGTGTCTGGACGTGAGAAAACTTTTTTATTTACTATTTGTCAGACTGAATCATGTCTTTAGTCGTGACAGAAAATAGAGTTATCATGAATGCATTTCGCGTAAAAAGTTTTGTGGCAAGCTTTTGTTATTATTATTGCTATTATTAAGTCTTTATTACCTTTAGCCATATAAAATTGATTCATATGTTGGTAGACGAGCTAATTGTCACGTTTTTATATTTGAAGATTTTTCAGTTTCGTTGATTTAAATTTTTTAGCATAATGCATTTAAATAATTAAGTAATAAGTCCTGAATTTTAGTCGCTGTGCCATGGGCCATTCCATATCCTATAAATTTAAATGTTTAGCTACTTAATCAGTTTAATAGTTTTATGGAAAAATTATAATATTATAAATGCAAACCGGATATTTATTAGTCATTTAACCAAGTTATGAAATTTGTATCAGTTGTGGAAAACTAAACGCCTATTTTATGCGACAAATTTAACCTTCAAATTTAAATGTTCTTAGAATGCAATTGCAAATAAAGGATATTGGTATGTGCAATTTAAAACCAAGGAATCGGGGAAAATTTATTGCTAAAGACTGGGACAGCATCTTTATTTATTAATCCGGTATTTTTGTACATTAATATTATTGAAAAGACTTAAGTAAATATGGTGGGGATGAATCCCAGGTATATCTATATCTAAGATGTACGCTGCTATAAAAGTGATACCAGGATCCGAACTCCTCTCAGTGTGCTGTGATACAGTGTAGTTATTTATTCATTTTGGACTGTTCTGTGCCTGTAAGTATTTTTAATTGTGACGTGAATCAAACAAGTGCTTCCATTTTTGTATAGGTATTTATTTTTTAATTTATTCGATAAAGTAGGTGTTTACAAAACTAAAAGTAAATCTAAATGATTGTATCGGACACCAATTGAATTATAATAGCCTCAGTAGTCACGTTGTTCATAAAACGGGTCATTTATTTTGCATTAATATCAGTAAGTAAATAATAATTACGTGTTTAGGTTGGAGATTTCAATGAGAGGTCGTGAAACGTTCACCGATATTATTTATATTTTAGAATATCGCAAGTTGTGATGTTTTAAATAATGACATATTAAATACTTTGAATATCGAAAAGCTATTAAAATACATATTGATTTGTATTAAGTAATCGAGCTTCTCGCTTTTTTCAGTCTTTGCATAATTATGTTCGCGTTTTTACTTTTAAATGAAAGACCTTCAAATTATAATTTCTTTATTTTTGACATTATCTGAGTCATCTCAATGATTTAATTTATCAAAACAATTAGGATTACGCACCATTTTCAAATTTTCTTAAATTTATCAAACGTTGACTGCTGAACACTTTTTTCCTTATTGATGTTAATAGGTGCGCACTAGCAGATTAAAAATATAACATTTAAATTAATGCACTAATTTCAATTTCAACACATCAAATATATTTTTTAAAATAATTTAGAAATAAACATTTTATCCTTAAACCTCATTTACGTTTTGTATCTGCAAAAAAGCGAAACATATTTTAATAAATAATGTATTAAACTAGGTTGTACTAATATTTTGTCCAAACCAGGAAGGACCTTCATTTTTATTTCATAAACTTTTCCCAGTTTTTAAGCATCTTCGTATTAACCTACATTAGAATAATTATTCAAAGAAATTTCTGTAATCTCTCGACATTCGGTATGAATAGACGCTACACTCAAAGATAATTAGATAGCAACCCTGTATCTAAATTATTATGTACTAAAATAAAATGAAACCCAAAGATGTTAATTAGGCAACGACTCCTCTAAGTGAAAGACAATATGTGAATATCAACATAGTTTTTAATTTGAACCATTTTGCTCAACTCAAATTAGTAGATTAAGTAGCTTTTCTATGGAAAGGCTTAACAAAATGACACCTTAACATCAAGAAAAAGGTAATTTATTTAACATAAATACATCATTTATTTGCTTTTACATTTTTCCATAAAGAAAATAGAATTTTATAATGACGATAAAGATTTATTATCGATTCGCACTTTCATTGCTCGTGAATTAACACGGCACTGGCCGATAAAAATCTTTATTTGTCTTGTATAAAAGATAATTATCTCTTAAAATCCTTATTAGTCTTTATTTGATCAGAGTCGTTATGATTCCTAGCACAACAAAAATAGATTGCTTAAGCTCCCCACAAGATCTTTGATACCATAAACGATTGACATACAGAAATGTAAAAATTTAAAAACAAACTTATATAAAGGTTGACCATGAGCTTCGACCACAAATAGAAGATACAATAATCATGTCTGAAATGTGCCCATTGTAAGTTGTGCAGAAACGCATACAAAACTTCATTGAATATGTTTTTAAACAATGAGTTAAAATTTCACGGGAGGAAGAATTTATGGCATAATAAGCATCTTCTGTTACAAGCTGCAACTTCAAGCAAATGTTTGAGACATTTTACAAATTAGTGTCAAAAGTATGAGGAGGTTAGAGAAAGTAAATTATATCGCCTTTTGAGTTCGTTATTACACGGACACACAGCAGGAGGATACGCATTTTTGAACTTATAAAAAAGTGCGAAAATACTGAAATGCCACATCCTAACTTTACTAAGTTTAGGAAAGAAAAACTGTGGTTTCAGTTAATAAGGTAATGGTGACTCCATTGCGGATTCAAAGTGTTGGTGATTTATTTCCCAATTTGGAATGCTTTTACGAATGTAGCTAAAGACATGATTGAAGCAAAAGCTTTGTGTGGTTTTCCAATCCAACGTTAGGCCTAATATAGTTCCTTCTTTCTCGCCCACCTTGACATTAATATTTCACATACCTTTGGGCGGGACAAACTTTCAATTAAATATTTGGGACAAAGAACTTCTTTTAGTACGGACTTTGAAATCTTTTTGATCGAAAATAATCTTTATTCTTGATTAACTTTGTTTCAAATCAACTACTCTGTAGAATCCCTTTCCAGGTATTTAGGGTTACCTAACATAAACCCAAACCCAGCCAGGATTATGTTGGATAAACCTAGTTGCATTGAAGGGAATATTGAAATTACACGCAAATAAACCATTTAAAATATATCTCTAGTTGTAAATTGTAACTATTTTATGTCACACATTTGTTGTGGTGCTTTATTTTATATGGGCAAGCTTTTTATGACTTCAAACCTGGGGTTTAATTATTACTAAAAAATGAAAAATGGAAATCCAGTTATTCCGGCTATTTTTGCTTATCTCAGGTAGTGTTCCAACGTAAATAAAATCATAGATATGCGAAAGGGGTTTTTGGAATGTTAAATAATAGTGATGTTTATACGCAGATGTAATTAAAGTATATTCTTGGAATATAAATAATTAGCCAAAACTAGATGACAATTTAATTAGCAATAATAAATGATAGTACAATGAACTTACAAGGCATAGAATGGATTCATATTAATTGACAAATATAATCATAATTAAGTTACGATACGAAAATGATTAAGGTTACCAGAATAATGTGAATAATTAAAAAGCCAGATTCATGCCGTTGCAGTACCTGAATGTTGCGCGATCAAAAGATGCAGAAACTGTCTCCGAGAAGGCAACGGAACGCTTCGATAAGGCTCCAGAGTAAATTTTTATTATTCCATCCATTATGTGCGTTATGAACCAAAATCCAACCTGTTTATTAAATTTTTATTCTTGGGAAGCCAAAATAGTGTCAGTAAAAACTGATCACAATTAATTAGAGCAAGAGTATCAGACTAGTGAGGCTAGGTTAGATAAGGATATTAAGTAATCGGTCAAATTACAAAAAAATTAGATATTTAAATATACATAATGAATTAGATAATTATAGTTCAATAAAGTTTTGATGAACAAAAGGAAGTTAATCATGACATACCAAGTTCGAAAACGCCCCAATTATGAAGGCAAAGATGATTAAATAGAAAAGGTTTTAAATAATTAGCAGGTGTCTATACGGAGGTTGGAATTAAGTAAAGGTGCACTAATCATTATTGAATGTTAAGGTAACTATTAATTGAACGATTTGATAACAAAGGCAGCTATTTCCGTAGTAGGCTATTATCAGGTTGCTACAAATTCGAAAGAGCTTGATGTCCTAACACGTGCACTTGGCATCAATGTTACAAGATAACGGATAGCTGTTGCCCAGAATATGACAAATATGGAGTTGATAAAACAAAAGTAACTAATAAAGTAAAGCCCTCCTATGTAGGCGGTCTTTAATTCTGCTTCCACTCCTAAGACCTTGTTGACATCCTAAACGCAAAAATAAATTTCGAAAAATTAATAAAGATAACCAAAACAAAGGAGCAAGCTCATTGCGATCGAGTCGTATAAATCATTACATCAGAAATGAAATACAAATAGATACTGCGCCTCTACCGCAGACTTAGAATCGGCATATTTAAATCCACCCAAGTAATTACCGCATTCGATATTCAAAAATGAACCTTTGAACTATTAATATACAAGTGATTGTATAAAAATTAAGAAAGTGATAGAAGATTTAGTTTTTGGATCAAGATTTTTAAATAAAAATATCGTGGAGCATTTAAACTCCTGGACTAAGAATTCTGCGGATTGTGAAAGTCCAATTGGAGTTAGAGTCAAGGAGCATTAGTGGTGAACCAGTTGGCAGTGAACACCGCATATAACGGGACAGACGCATTATAACTTCATTACTTAAGCCTTATTAAAGTAGACATTCTGAATATGTTTGTAAAAATAACCTATAGGGTGGTTAATGGGTTCTGAGTCTTGACTATATAAAAACAACACAATCTTAGTAAGGACTTCTTTGTCTTCTTCACTTCACTTAAATTGTTATTTAATTAATCTTGATTCAGGTAACTATACTCAAGAATAAATATGTTATTGTAGTATTATGTAACAAGAATTTTAAAATTTCAAAGTTGTAGAAATATGCACACATTCGGTACTTGTTTAGTTTCGTATAGTGCAATGTAGAGCATATGATGCGGCGTATAGTACGATCACAAATTTTATTTAGTTTCAGCTGTGTACGACGAACAAATTAAAAATTATAACTTTATTAAATTATGCGATAAAGACAGATTTCATTAGCTAAACTTGTTAAATAACAAATTAATATGTAAATTTAGAACTGATTATATGAATGTTTTATTTGTAAATTAAGACATTGATGTATAGATTAATTATATAAAATTTATATATTTTCTAGAATTCTTGTTAATATGCAAGATGCAAAACGTTAGGAACGTCAGCACCTTGATTTATTTTCTTTAAAATAAAATTGATTTTATTGTTATATATTTATTTAAATTTTTGAACTTAAAATGTGATTACAGTAGCAGCTAACGTTTTCGTAATTGAACCAATTAAAGAAATAATTGGTTAATACATCATCAGGCTTAATATAATTAACATGCTTTATATATTCAGTAGGATTTAATAAAATATAAATTTAATTAAAATCTTGGTTGTTAGTTATTATTTTTTAAAATTATTTAATTTTCAAAAATGGTGAAATGCTGAAAGATTAAATACATTAAAACTAATTAAATGGTTGCGCAATTTATTCAGTGACATATCAAGGAACTATCTTTGCACTCAAAGGGACATATGTAAAACAATTGTTTAGCAAAGCGTTTACCGACATAATGGTGATCATTCTTATCGGTGAAAGCTAAATTTAGGTTGGCAACAAATTTGCAATTGGCCGGTTGCTTTTGGCATATTCTTTGGAAAATACAAATGTAACAACAATGCTTATCAAGACAAATTTGTAAAATTGTAATAATTTTAGGGCATAATTTAGGTAAGGTTTATTGCTGACCTAAATGCACCAAATTCTCGAAATGCAATATTGAGCGATGTGTATTTGTGATTAGATTTGTAAATTACCATTACATAATAAAACAAATTGAGAGCTGCGGCAGAAAAGAATTTGACCTAGATTTTGAAGTCGACCTCGAGTTATCTAAAGCGTAGAAACAATACAAACATATTTTTCAATAAAATAGGTGCCTAAAGAATAATTAGAAATCTTCTTAATTTAGTAATAACTACGTGCATTAATTTGCTGAATAAGAAAATTTGATGGTAGATTTTAATAAAATAATTGCGATTGCAAAACTTGTATTAAGTAATTATCGTTGATCTTAATATTACTAGTTTTTATTTAATTATGTTAGATAATTAATATAATTATTTAATGGTAACTGTATTTTATTTTTTCAGATAGAGCAGGATGTCTCCCCTTATATTATTGGGGTTAGTAGCAATTACATGGTTAGTACCATCTAGTGCTGATGTTAAGCATGTATTAGAAGGGTCAGCCCACCCACCTCCTTGTTACCCAAATGAGCCACAATTAAATCACGCGAGTCATGTTAACGGGCAATTTGGTAGAGAACCGAATTTTGCTGCAACCAACAATGTTCCAGGCAGTGTTGCATTTTGGTGGGCCGATGATAATTCGCCATTTAAACATGCGTACGATTATTTCAAAAAATGTTCATTGAAAGGTAATTGTGTACCACCTGTAGCACCAGGTTTTCAAGTACCAGAAACTGGTTGTGGACCTAATGGTTGCGGTGCTACAAATTCAATTGAATCCAAAGAGCAACCAGTTCCGCTTGCATTTGGCCCAATTGATATCAATAAAAACCCATTTCTGAATGGTCAAATTCAAGGAGTAAGTACCGCTTGCAGTGGAAGTGCTTGCCAAAGGGGCGCTGGTATCGATATTAGTAGAAATCCATTTTTGAATAACGCAGCGGCATATTCTGGTGCTGGACAAGCTGTTACTGGGTCGAATGGGTTCTTAGGAGTACAGCCATCTGTACCTTTTAATTCCAATAAACCTCAACCGTTTGCAACTGCACATCCTAGTCAAGCTGCCGCTGGATTTGGAAGTCAACAATTTGCTGGCCAATCTCCAACTCAAGAAGGAACCAATGGATTTCCGTCCAATTATCCTGTGAGTGGCGGTCAAGGTTTTGGCTTCGCTGCAAACGTTCAAACAAACAAAGGAAATTTTGAAAATTGTAAGGAAGCGGGACGTTTCTGTGTAGCTCCTGAACTATGTAGTAATGGAATTATTAAAAATATTGGACAGGGCGTTTTAAATTTGCGAAATTCGGTAAGTGTTAATTTTGCTTTTTTTGCATTTGTAACATTTAATGAACAAAAAATGCGATTACCCACGTACGTAAACAAATGATTGTGCATTTAATGTCACGGTCGTATTCTACCTTTTTTACATATAATAACATAGTTATTAATTCGGTTCTTTATTATGGTGAATCTAAGTCAAGGTAAAGGGGCTTCCTAATCTTATTTAATGTTAATTAAACTGAAAACGTGGATGTTATATTGCGTAATGGTGAAAAGATGTTAAAATGTTATTGCAAAATTGCTATCACTAAAATTAACGCTTATTTAAGTATTTAGAACCGTATCAAAAATTACAAACAAGATTGTGTTACTTCTTTTTTGATATAACAATAAACAGAATATTATTACGTTAAACACATACCAGGTGTCACCGCTGAAAACTTCTGAAACTTTTGATAAAATAAAGGTATAAAAGAGAATGCTTAACGTTTAATTGTACTGTATTCTCGAAAACAAAGTTTTATCGAGATATTGAGTATGAATATATTTAATATCTAAGGAAAAAGTAACCAAAAAAACATTTTGCGATTCCAAAAATTATCCAGAATATTGAATAACGTCTCCTTTTGACTTTAGAATAGTTGAGATTCTCTTTGATATGTTGTTTATCAACTGTTTACATATTTCTGGCGCGAATGAATCCCAAATATTCTGCACCCGATGTTTAAGTAACTGCTTTGTTCTAGCTGGACGTTTATGCTGATGCTGCTGATTTAGAAGTGCCCAAAGTTCAGTTTAAAACCGAAATTTTGGGCAACTTTAACCAAGCAAAGCTTGGTGCTATCCAGTACTGAAAGCTATATTTTTTGGGGGTAGCTTTCCAACACCTCGTGCAGATTATAACCTTAGACCATTTCGAAACGGGATTCTCCATTACAAATAAATGAGTCCCGTTTTGTTTTCGCCCAATTTTTGTGCTCATCGTACCGTTTTAGTCAATTTGTTTTTTAATTTTCAGTTAGCAGTTTCGTCTAAAAATTTGAGATTGTATAAGCGTCATAGCAATAAAACTTTTCTTACCATGTTAAGGTTATGTCAGTTTTTTTCATAGCTCTAATTGTCATGTGTCCTACTTTCACTGGCAGAAAAGCATTTATTTTCTTTCACAGTTTGTGTTAAGGCACAATAATTATTTTCCCAAAATGCTGGGCGCCTTATTTCTTCTGGTTCACCGAGTCAAGCTTAAGTTTAATAATATCTTTGATTGTCGTACATCATAATTATCACTCGCTGAAGAGCGTCAGATAAAGATTTCTCAATGCCATTACGCACAAAAAAACCAAAACTATTGGTATTCTAAATGAATACTGACTCCCATGTATGATTTGGAACGAATTCAACAAACAAATTACAAAAACAGCACCAAATACAAAATTTTTTGTTTAATATATTTTTGGAATTGTAAAGTAAATTTCTTTTTATCTGCATAGCTTGTATTCTCTAAATAATAGCGCTGTTACCTAACCTGGATATTTAAGGACGATTGCCTTTATTGCCAATTATAATCTAAATTAAATCCTTTACTTTAAACCATAATTTATTTCCATTCCAATGAATGTAACAAGCTTTTTCATAATAACTTTAAAAAATTAAAATTAGAAACATACCCATGTGATTTAACAGTTTTGGTCGAGTAAATTCCATGTAATTTTTGGTTACAGGACTGGTGAGATAAACATGATACCGGATTGCTTAGATTTCTTTAAATGTTTGGCGCTCAATTATCAAACATTGTAGCTTACATTGCATTTATAACGTGTGTCCCAGAAGTCTTCGAATCAACTCTTGCCATGACGTTGACAAGGTAGGTTCTTCTTATTTCACACAAATATTGAAATTGAAACGTCTTTCAATTTCAATATGTTTGTGAAATAAGAAAAAACTTACCTTGTCAAAGTTACCGCAACAGTTGATTCCAAGACGTTATCTATACTTAATATTTCGATAAAATTTCGTTTTTGCAATCAAGTGTACCTCACAAATACATATACAATAGGCCAAATATTTTGCACTTAGACTCATTATATCGGAGCTACTAATTTTTTTGACGAGTTTACTCTCCTTATGACGTCTTATCTGAAAGCCCTCTTCATTATAAATACTGCATTGTAGTTACTTTTTTTTATCGTATGCTATTATCAAAATTATTTTTTACTGTGTAATTGAAAACTTCTAAGATTTAATTGAATTTTGTAAGGATGAAGTTTGCCAAGCTTAAGTATTGAAGTTGAACAAAATTTTGTGCGGTTTTTTTAAATTTAAAATTGCACAAATAAAATGTACAATTTTAAGGTTAGATTTTCTCTACAATATGATGTATTTGGCTTATCATTTGTTTAAATTTTTGTTGATTTTTATCGTTTTAAAGTGGAATGTCAGGTTGATAAAAATGAACATTTTCAACACATTCTCCCCTTCGCGTTTAATCAAGGTTCCAAGGTCGCCAAAGTTGGTCGCGATACTTGTGATGTGTATGGAGATGATGTTATGGCTAAAAGAACAACCCAAAAATCATTTGCACGTTTCAAAGCCGCAAATTTTGACCGCAAGGATGGAGTTTACACCGGTCGACCGTCTGTGTTTGATGAAGAGCGATTAAACTAGATTATTCATGAAAATCCATGGTAGAACAGATGGGCTATACTCAAAATACCATTTGTCTGCATCTCCAATCGACACGTAACGTCCAAACTCTAGGCGCATAGGTATCCACATCTTTTGAGCGAAACAACAAAAATCAACGTTCCACGATTGCCGCAAGTTTGCTCGTCCGTCATCGCTGAACTTACCAACATAAGCAAAGGTTTTTCTACCGAATTGTTACGTATTCGCCAGACCATGCGCCATCCTATTTTCATTTGTTCCAGTTGTTTTCCAACAATTTGAGCGGCGTTTTATTCAACAATGGTAACGAACTAAGGATGTGGTTGGACGACTTTTTCAAGTCCAGACAGGGAGATTTCTGCCGCCATGGCATTGAAAAGCTTGTGCAACGGTGAATTGATGATTACTTTAACCTGAAATTGCTACTAATTATCTTAGCGAATGAAATTCTTCATAAATAAGCCCTAAAGTAGCAATTTTCTCAACCTCATTTCTTACACCTCCCTTTTCTCCCTTTTCTTATTTTCAATGCACTCTATGATTTAAAATTTATGAATTAACTGGCACAGGTACATACATATTAACTTCTGATTTTCTATACAAGACAGTTGAATGAGTTGGAGAATGTATTAGAAAGTTAGGGCTAGTTCATTGTTAATTTAGAAAAACATTTAAGGCAAAATGAAATTTAATAGATGTCAGATTAGTTCGACGCTGTTTCTACGTTATCGCTTCCTCTACATTAATTATTCTTAGCTTTCTAATACATTACATACCTTTCCCTTTCCAAAGCATTTCACTGCTACGAATATAGGTTTTTTATTTTAAGGGTGATTTGGCGTCCCAGTTGATAATCAGCGTCAACAACTTAAAGCATCAGATTAAATAAATTAGTGGTGGAACATCTAGTTGAATAGTCGCGTAACGCATGGTGGTGTTTTGCACGATTGCCAGCAATTTGTTTACGAGTTAGAAGCTACTATAATGAAGAATAGTTACTCGTATTATATTTAAGGCATAAATATTAGAAGTATAATTTATTATTGATTTTAAATGAAATCGATAATAATTGTTTTCAATTGCAGGGCTATGTTTATATATTTTGCGGATAAAGATATGGCAATGTTGTGTGTTGTTGCTGCATAACGTTTCTTTAACGTTATATTATCATTAACATAAAAAGCCTAAACAGTATGTTTCTTAAAGGCCTTCATCTAGTTTACACGAAGGTTAAAAAGAATTTTTTTATTTTTCTCAAAATACATCATTAGAAGTTTTCACGGCAACACCCGGTATATGTAAATAGTACAACAACCTTTTGTTTACAGTAGAACGAGAATTGTCCTGATATGTTAATTAAACATATATTTATTATTATTATTATTATTATTATTATTAAATTATAATATTTTAAAGGAATAATTTATCATAAATTACTAATATTAGTTAAAGGACCTACTATCTTTAATTTTAAACCGCAAAGATGACTGGGATGTGGATAATAGCTTTTAATTTTGATATCCATTTTGTTTGTTTTATAAATTTGACAACTCTATAGTTTCGACATATATAGATATATTTACAATTTTTAACAAGCGAAAATACATATATAAACTCAGGGTCCTTGCTTTGACATAGCGCACGCTTTACGCCCTGAACTATCGAAGCACTACACATACGAAAGCAGAATTATCATATATGTATGTAATGTCATTTCCAAGGCGTCAGATATGTTACTAGATATTTTTTACGAGATAAATGATGAGCCTGCGGGTTTTGCAAGTTTAACATCATAATCAAGTATGTTTTGCCTATTTTAATATTTTAATATTTGTTGCTATTTTTGTTTTGTATACATGAGGGAGTTGATTTTTTAAGTTTTTATCTATTTAAGATAATTCCTAAGTAGTTTTTAATTTTTAACAAGCGACAATTCGTATATAAAAATTCTGTATCGGCTGAGGATCGAGCTCGGGTCCCGGTGCTTACATGGCGCAGTTTTCAAGTAAAAACTGTTTATTAAAAAATATCTAACGCCTATATGAACATGGAGCGTGCGCCATGTAAGCGTAAAGACCCGAGTTCGATCCTCGACCGATGCAGAATTTTTATATATACATTTTCACTTGCTAAAAATTAAAAACTATTTAAAATTTATTTCAAACAGATAAAACTTTAAAAAAATCAATTTTCTTATATATATATATATATATATATATATATATATCTATATATACATATGAGATAATTCTTAAATAATGTTTAATTTTTCCTTAAAAGTAAGTTAAATGTATATATAAAAATTCTGCATCGCCCAAGGATTGAACTCGCATCCTTACGCTAATATGACACACACTTTACCTCTAAGTTACCGACGCCCAACACTCATAAAAGTAGATTTCCTATATATGTATATAATGTCATTTCCAAGGTGTTAGATATTTTTTAATAGACAGTTTTTACAAAATAAATGATGAGCTTGCGAGTTTGCAAGTTTTACATCGCAATCAAGTATGTAGGTGTCCATTTTAAATATTTGTTAGCCACTGCTATTATTTTGTATTACAATGTTTGAAAGTTAATTTTTAAATTTTTATCTATACGAGATAATTCTTAAACAATGTTTAATTGTTTTTTAAAACCAGCTGCATTTTATATATATTGTTGTGTTATATTCGGTTATCGAGCTTCTATGTTGTGATTTGCTAATTTATGTGCTATGATTTATTTATAGACCCCTACTGACGGTGGATTCAAAGTTCTGTTTACTTAATACACAATAATCCTTGCCTAGGTCAGCTCAGTCAAAATTGTTATTTGATGTTCCTTCCATGCTTATACGGAAGAGCATCTGGCAATAGCAAAATATCATTTTGAAACTTATATACATTTTGAATTATTGCAATTTACTTCCTTTAAATAAACTTTGCTCCTTTCTAGTTTAAAACTTTCAAATCAGGACGTGCCTGTATTAATAAACTTGATAATTCTAAATTAAAATTTAATGAATTTAACATTTTCTAAATTCAAAGAACTAATAAAAATTTATTCAAGTACCAACACAAACAAAATATGGTCTTGTTGAGAACCGTTGGCTTCCAAATGTTTTACTTTCTAATTTAAACTTGTCACTAATATCAACCTCAAAATTGATATTTTTATTTTAAATTTCCAAGTAGTTCTAAATGTCTAAGATGGCATTGGTTTGTTCCTTTGAAGTTGTAAATCAAAGTTTGTGTGGTTTATTCTTTTATTTGAAATTTCAAATATTCATGCAATATTAATTCCACAAAGATAGCATTTTAACAACCTTTAAAATCAATTAAAAGTTTTAAAAATGTTTATTTTATCACTCACGTGTATTCTTTTGTATTTTTCTATTAGGGAATTTAGCGCGTTCCAACAAGCAGTCCAGTTTCTTTCGATTTTGCAATTTTTGGCTAATTTTTATTTTCCTAAATTTCTAATTTTACCATCCAATATTTATCTTCTATGAATCCAAATATCAGCTTGACTAAATCTTTTCTATTGTTTATTTTTATCTTTTCTTTCCAATATTCCGGAGAACCCCGTTTCTGCATATCGCTTTTAAACCCAAACTTTGCTAATTCAAATTACACTTCGAAAATAATTCACAATATTGACAAACTCAATTAATTCCTTCCAGCGCTACCAAAACACAGGATGTACGTTTCTAAGCGGAAAAAGGAGAGAGCTTATTTATTCGGCAAAACCCAGGTTTTTTCTAGCAACCATTTTATTGTTTTACATAAAACTACCCCGCTTTTTATTTCCAAATAAAAGTAGCGATGCCTCCATATTCAAAAATTGTTTACTTTTCTTCCCGCTAAATATTTTAGGTTAAAATAAGTGTTGAAGTATTATCCTTGGTATACTTTCATTAAACCAAATAGAGATTGAGCTTTATATCAATTTGAATTAATTTACTTAAATAGTCTGTTTTGCTCCAACATAAACTACATTATTCTAATATTTTATGCATGTATTTGCTCTCGCCCCCCCCCCCTTAC
>JAHWXV010235183.1:0-15800 GCA_024586415.1 Phrixothrix hirtus | reverse complement strand
AGCTCCCTATCATGAACGGGTTACTCTGCAAGCCAGCACGTAGTTGCCCGTGCCGCGACTGCTAGGAAGTATACGTAATGCACTGACACACTCGGGCACGCTCCAGAATTATGTCTCGTTAAATTTGTTTTTACTACACAACATTTACTTTGAAACCTGATCAAAAATTAACTACAGCAGGTATTAAAACCAAATATTAGAACTGTCAAACTACAAAACAATAGGTTAATTCCATGGCTTGGTTGATATTTTAGATCCGCAAGAACTATCAGTTGCTGAATTTATAGGTGCTACCCTCGTATCCGTTCCTTAAGTCACCTACAATCCCAAACAAGGTCATAAAAGGTTTCTGCTAACTGGTGTTAAAGTATCCATGAAATATTGAACCGCCACTAGTATAACTTTTAACAATAAAACTCCTGTTCTCATTTATACACTACACTATAGAACTATAATAATCATAATACTGACGTTAAACGTTTAGATCGAGCAATGACTTGGAAATGCCGTTTCATTTTGTTCTTCTATTACAATTTATAACTTTCAAACTTTCGCATTCTTACTTAATTAAGCGCCATTGAAAATAGAACACCTAGTACCAGCTACTGCATTTTTACATTTGTGGTACACATGTTAGAAAATTTAAGACAAACGACTAAATCTTCTACTGAAGATATTGGATGGTTAGCGAGTTACAATCAATAATATATTGGATCACCTCAATGCGCTACAAATCCATTGAGGCAGTCTTGAAATATGCCATCCCAAGCTGCTCGTACTATATGCTAAAGCTTCTCTAAGGTTTGTGCGGTACGGGATATATTTGTCAATCTTGTACCCATAATATTTCATAAACGTTCTAAAGATTTCAGTGGCCACGCAAAATGGTTTAAGTGGTGCAAAGTTTTTTTGCCACATATATACGGGCATTATCTTTTTGGAAAATTTTACTAGGACTCGGAAAAAGTTGAAGTTCCATGATTTTATGGATATAACGATGAACGCTCACGTTGCCTCTAACTAATAGTAGTGACCTACCCCCCTATAAAATAGTTCACCAAATCATAGTACCTAGAATATTTGATTTTGTACATACATATTTCTTTACAGAAAATTGACAATCACGTCTTTTCGTACGACGTCTTCTCGCATGAGTTTGATCACCATGCATACCTTAACAAAAATGCGACACAGCATCTGACTGTAGTAGCTGATATCGGTGATCTATAGTGAGAGTTGGTATCAAATGAGTATAACAAAAAAGGCCAAAAGATTTTACCCGATGGTACACAGTTCTTATTGTGACTGATTTTATTTCAGCTGTAAACCATTAGTTAGCAATTGCTCATGAGGTCGCAATGCGATGTCATAAAGCTAAAAGTCTGAAGCGGCGATCGTGATGATCTGTTGTACTGTACAACTACATCGTCGTTTCCAGTCGTCTTGGTAACACTCTCAACTATAATTTAATACCGTAGTTTGGTCCCTGTTTGCTCTATCGGCGATTTCACGGATGACATTCCTGCCTTTCACGTCTAATACTGGGGGCAATATCCAAGAAAAGATCAGAAAATACACTATCGTAGAATAAATTGACAACTGTCAATAATTATCTGGTATCGCATGCCTTATATGAAAAATTTTTATAATTTAGTGGTTATTACCCGGTGTTCCATTTTCTGTTGCTTAACATATCTTCTAGCATAAATATCAAGTTCCGATAGCATAATATGAAATTTTAGAACTTAACCGAAGATACTCACGGTCCAAAGAAGAGCTGGGCTCTATGTGATCTGGAATCCATCCAAGGAATAAAATTGAGGTTAACGTAAAAACACATAATAACACCTTATCGCCTTTGCATGATTATCTTCAGCTATTTTCTTGCTCTATTAATTATCAAACCAGGATATCATCTTCATTAATTAATCTACAATAGTAACATTGTTTGTTAATTATAATTTCGAAATTTGAAATTACAATTGGATTCAAAACATATTCTGAAATGACTCAGAACTTCTAGGATAACTCTATTTAGTGTATATTATAGTTAGCAAAATTTAGTTTTAGCGTTTCCAAAGGTATAAGTGTTTCTAAGGAAAAACGTTTTTTCTAAATAATCAGTACTAGGATAATATTGGTCGAGTTTTTTTTAATTTTTAGCAAGGTAACCTAAGGGTAGGTAATTTAATAATTTACAAAGAAATTTCAAATAAGGAAAATTACGTCTTGAAAATAGTGTCTGTTGTCCTAGAGGCAAGTATACTGAGACGCTCTCGGAAGTGAGGGTTAGCATTAATAAAGATTTCTCGCTGATTTCTCTGCAAATACAATCCTTCAAATGAGGTAGTGTGCGAGGCTTATCGATGTAGACTTTTGATTTCAAATATCCCCATAAAAAAAGTTTAATATAGAAAGATCTGAAGAACGGGGACGCCAATTAATCTCACCAACTCGAGACATTGTTCCTCCACGAAACAGTTGACAAACCCCTGTCATCGAAATGCGGGAGGTATAGACCGTGATCCCATTTGTTGAAATCAAATATCTCGTAATCTAATGTGTCCTCGATGACGTTCTGGAGGAAAAAAACGTGTTTAATGGTGTAAATATCGTTTTAGTGCATTCTCATCCTCGTCCTTAGTGCAATATGGTCCAATAACCCCGACTTCTCTAATCACGCACCATACAGTAACTCGCACACTTTGTAGAGGCCTTTCACTTAAAATATGAGAATTTTCAGCATACGACATTCGGAGACTTGCAGTACGTCTCCAAATAGAACAGCTTGGGCTCCGCTATACTTTGATTCGCATTCGGCCCGCATCTACGGTATTCAAACAGTTCTCGTTGGTCCTGGAGGTTTCTTCAAAAGGAAGATCCAGTTGTGTTAACAGATGTTATCCAACGCATAACTGTGTTGCGGAATCATGTTGCAGCACATTGAACTGGCGCCGGAAGTTTCCCTGAATTCTTGTCATAGACTCGCTATTTGTATAATACCGACGCGTAAAAAACGTATTATGCTTAAGTTTCCACGCCATTGCGGCAAACGGAACCTACCAACTCCTCTCTACATTATGACCATCTGTTTTCCCACCTGTATCGATCCGCGTAACTATAAGTACAATGTAACTAAAAATATTATCTTCCCGAGAAATTAACGGTATTCCACAATAAAAGTGAATTATTGAATTACATACCCTCAGGTGTACTTTGCTAAAAATAAAAAACTGCTTCCTCCTATTATTATCTGAGTACTCATTATTTTGAAAACACCCCTTTCGCTATAAACACTCTATATTATATACCAAGTGGTACCGAAATTGCTATTTTAGGAAGGAGTGCGAATTCTTGAACTTGGTAGAAATATTGTGTTACCAATAATCAATAACTCATTAAATTCGTAATGTAACAGTGCATATTGCTGATTAACTAAGATCGTTTCGATTGTCATTCTACCATTTTATGTCTTTGGAGAGCTGTGCTTAAAGTACGGTTATGGAGAAATTATCGTCAATTGAGCGAATTCTAAAGAGAATCAATTGTTATCTTGGGAAAAGGGGGTTTCGTTTAGAAAAATTGCAAATTATTTTAACTGAAACCAAATCACTATTATGCCGCATTTATCAAGCACGGAGTAGATAAAACCATGAATGATGCAGAAAAGGAACTACGTAAAAGACGAATAAATTAAATGTAGGAGTACCGGTCCCGATTGGTGTAGCGATTAGCATGTTTGCCTCTACATCCAAGGGACGTGGGTTAAAACCCGATCGGGGTCGGTAAATTTTTCAGTGGAGAAAAATTTAAAAAACATGCCTTCTTCTCGGATAAATAAGTAAAATCGTAGGTCTCGTATCGTTGTGATGTTTGGCATATTAAAAATCTCTATTAATGGAGGATCTCCTCCAGGTTCGTCAAAATTTTAGTAGGCATGGCGAAATGACCATAGTAATTGAAGTCAAGAGAGCCAAGGGAATTTCCGCATCCCGAAATCTCAGCCATAAAAACAAACAAACAAAAGAAAATGTAGGACCATCGACTTCGAATAATGGCACTAAAGAACAATTCTTCAATTCAAGATCAATTGTTGATTAATGCTGTTCGCCCTGTAACACTTACAATGGTTAATATCGTATCCCATCTTTTGGTTTATTGTTGAATTGCCATAAATTCCTCAGAATCAGCAAGAAATTTTTGAGGTGGTGTTGGCTAAGATTGAATTGACATCAAGAGTGACACATTCTGTTTAGAGATGCACAAAAGCCGCATGCATGTCTTGAGGAGGCGAATAGAAAGGCGCTATTCACAATTCTTTGTTGATAGACATGTGCACCTATTTACGCGGGTTATGATATAGGCTTATATTTCTCATGGCAGCAGGTCTCTACACTTACTAATCGCGGAGAGAAATTATTGTGAAGTAAAACAAGTACTTGTCAATATTTTTTTCTTAAAAGTGTTGGGGAAAGTCCTGAATGATTTTGAGCAGTAGCTCTTCTCAGCATAATGACATTCACGACATTTACATGTAGAATTTAGGAACTTACGAGCATAAAGATCGTTTCCCTTTTAGTTTTTTGAATGATATTGGAGCATCAAAGTTTTTAATTCATACCTCATCTGCATGTTTGCTGTGATTTTGAGAAGTTTTAATTTCGACAGCTACCGGATGTTCCTTTCTTGCTAGGAAGAGGAGTTTATGGTAGGTACTAGCAGATTTCAAAAATCTTGGGTATGAATTTGATGATTTGTGTTATCTCTTCGACGAAGGAGATGGCTTCCTTTCTTGCGACTATTTTACCTTGACCAGCCTGCATAAATTTGTGTAGGTTGTAGGCGTTCCCTTCTTTTGTGAGAGTAGCTTCTTCATGGTTCTGTTGGTTGGTGTGATATTTTCGCAGTACGTCGGTGTACATTACACCCTTGTTTCTAATTGCAAAGTTATTGATGTTTGAAAACCTAGGATGCCGCTTATAGTTTGCGGTACGTGGGCCGTTACAATTTGTACATGTCGTTTTGAACATGTCGTTTTGCACGTGTTCTTTATAATAATTGGTGCACTCTGTGGTCTGCACTTCTGACATCGGTGACACTGGATTGTTTGTGGTTTTCGGGGGGGCAATTTAACACTGGCACTTAGTGATAAAATTTCGGATCCTTTGTAAATGTTTTTGTTTCCCGCTATTTTTGTTATTATATATAATTCAGCCATATTGGCACTTTTTTGGGACCTATGTGTATCCTCTTCACTGATAGCACTGGGAGTTTCCTCATTTTGAGGTCTTCTGTAATGACCTTATTAGTTATAGCGTCCGTGACGCCTCGCGTTACCACCGCTAGAGTCTTTTGCCTCTGAAATTGGTTTGCATGATACGGAATATTCATTTTCGTGAGGTAAGCGCCCAATCCTCTGTGGTCAGCTTCGGTTGTGTGATGCACCTTTAGTCATATCGTAAGGTTTTCACCTTAATTAATTTTATTGCTTTTAAGGTTAATTCTTGGCTATATTTGTCCGTTGTCTTTCATTCTTATAACAACTGGTGGTATATTGCTTATTTTGTTTTTGATTCTACCGGTTTTTCAGAGTCGAAAAGTGCCTCTTACCTGTTGAGCACGATGGTATTTGACCTAGGGTCTTCTGCGCGTTCGGTCGCTGGACGGTTCCTCGCTAACATCCGCTTCCTGTTTTTTATTTCTTTGAAGTCTTCCTTTGCTTTTATCGCATTTTTTTGGTTCGGCGTTTCGGAGCATATTTGTCTTCGGTGCTACTCTTCAGTGCGGCGATTTTTTGACCATTCGCTATTTATTTGTCGCCTTCTGTGGGCATTTCTCTTGCAAAATTCTTTGTTTTTCGCAAAATGTTTTTTACTTCTTCTGGAAACTTGTTTACCACCACGATTTTCAAGTACAGCTTTTCTTTCACTTTTTCGCTATTGTAGTACTCGTCAAATCTATAAAGCACAGAGAGTGCTTCTCTACTCTTCGTTAAGAACTAGTGTCATGTTTAATTGATTGGAATTGACGCGCAAACACGTAAAAATAATCTTTAAGTATTGTCCCGCACTTACTAATGTGAGATACTGATACTACAACAGATTCACCGCTAACTACAAACAGAAAGGGCCTAAGCTATAGTATCTATAAGCACACAGCATAATAAGAACACGACCATACACGCGCACTCTATCTTAAAGTGCGCTTGTTGCATGTACCATATAACAAGTGATCACAAAAAAAGGGTTCTTAGGAGACTGCGAAATTTTTTCATAGGGCGGAGTTTAGACATGAATCACGTAAAATGGTATAATTTTAAACTGAAAATCAATTTGTGAGAAGTTACTGATAATAATTAAAAGTTATAAAAAACTATAAATTAAGTTGAAAGAAGCGATCCTAGCATAATGAGTTGATGCCAGATTATGGAAAAATATAATATAGGGTTTCCTGTAGTAGAGTATCCATTTTATTATTCAAATTACATTTTTATAACTTAACAAAACAATTATTTTATTATATTAAATTGCATCTAGTTCTTTGGGATTCAATGTGATAGAAAAACATTTTGCTAAATTATTCTTAACTTTTAAAAATGATGTATTTTCGATGACGTCCTTGAACTTCAATACATTTATCAATATTAGGCACAAAGTGGTTCATGACACTACCAAGTAAATATTCATCTATTTGTTGAATTTGCCCTCAGATTTCAATTTTAAGCTCTTCGACTGTCCTTGGGCGTCTGGCAAAAACTTTGGCCTTCAAATACCCTCACAGAAAAAAATCAGCAGCCGTTAAATCCGGGGATCTTGAAGGCTAAGATAAATTATCAAATCGAGAAATAAGTCGTCCATTGAAGATTTCTTGTAAAACACCCATTAAATGAATACCCGACCGTATGAGCCGTTGCTCCGTCCTGCTGAAATAGTAAAGCATCGTTAAACAATCTTCGTCTTTTTAATTCTGGAAGGAGAAACTTTCTAGCATATGAACCTAACGCTCGGATATCACCGTCACGGAATGGTTATTTTCATCCTCAGAAAAATATGGATCAATAATTTCCTGGGATTCTACTCCGCACCAAACAACAACCTTTGGTTCATGCAGGATTTTTCTACAGATTTGTCGAGCATTTTGGTCGGGCCAGTATCTGAAGTTCTGTTTGTTTACGATAGCGCTTAAGCAAGCTTCATAACTCATTATGGAATGGACCGAATCCCTATGTAAATTTAAATAATCTAAACAGAAGGTTAGTCTGGGTTCTTTGTCTTGCACGCTAAGATGTTGTACTAATTGATATTTATATGGATGGAATTTTAGGAACTTTTTAAGGATTTGATGGAGGCTACCTTTTGATATTCCACAATAAGGGTTTGTATATCGACATATCTCTTAGGACTTCCCATGATTTCAATTCTCACCTTTTCAATATTTTCAGATATGCGAACTATTCTTCGACGCCCAGATTTTTTTTTTAAATTTTGTTCGTCAATGGCGAATCCATTCGCGAATAATTTTATGAGTTGGAGCACAACCCCGATTATGGTTGTTAAATTCACGTCGAAATGCACGTCTACCCTGCTCTAAAGAATTAGTTCTGAAGTAAGTTTCAATACAGAAAATACTTGTTGAATTGAGTATTCCATGAATGTTCAAGTAATATCAAACAGATTACAAAAGTCTAAAGATATAGAAAAATAGTGTTTTTAAAAATGCCATTTTAAGTCAAGTTTGTGATAGGCATCTACTCGTTTTTTGCTTGAGCCTAAATCCCAAAAACCAAACAACATATTCCAATATAGTACACTTTATTTAGTTATCTTGTATAAAAATAATTTAAAAATCAAAATGGGTACTCTAATTTGGGAAACCATGTATTACCATTTTGATGATCATTATAGGTTGAGGTAGATAGGTTAAGCATCTTTAAGGAGAGGGGTCCTTTTCTACGAGTTCACCCAGAATATGTAAAACTGCGAGATCCCATTCTGTGAAGTGGCAACTCAGACTAACATTTTGTCCGCAAGTTTTCCTTTTAGCTTGAATTTTATATTGTTATAACACTTTTCTTCGTCTGAGGCATAAACTCATTATTTCCTTTCATTTATGAGTTTAATAATATAAAATACTTTTCATTGTTTGAAATGATCTTGCGATTCCTCGTAAAAGGTCTACGGCGACGTAATGTTCTACAGTACGATATATAGGTATTATTTGCGGTTTGTCCTTGTTATATTTGGGCCACTTTTGCCTTTTTCGATAGCTTAAATTATTTTCCTTCAAAATTAATCTTATTGTAATATATGAAATCTTAAAACGGCAACCCAATTTATGGGTGGGCATTCCACTTTTTGTTCTTGGCACGTTGTACGGGTCCGTTTATTCTATTTTGAGGTACAAGTGGTGGTCGCCTACTTTTGGGTAAATTGATGTCTTGATTGCTAAACAAATTTACGAGTTCATGTGCAAAACTTTTAAATAAGTTTGATATGTCAAATTCAAAGCAAAACATTTTTAGTTTATTGCGACCATAGTAACCAGATTAAGCCTAATTTTGTAGCAAAAATACTTGGACAACATTTGTCTCAAAACTCACGGTACATACATTATAATCTATTACCTCTAATCAGTTACAGTGATAAATTACTTAGTGCAAGCTAAGATGTTAATAAATTTATTGTTTTTCGCGACCCGCAGAGTACCTTTCCCTTAATGACCACTTGTTACAGCACTAATGCAATATTGTATTTTTGTATTTTTCTTCTATTTTCTACTCCTGCTTTTTATCTTTCCTTTCCAATTTTCAACTTTTTCCCAAACTGCATTTAAAGCTTGATGTTAAACTTTTTCACTATATTTTTCCAAATTTTACATCTCTGGTTTAAGGGCATCACACATTTTATTAATAAGATCTTAATTGTTCCATTTTTTTATCGAACTAGAAATATTAATAACAGAGAACGTATGGAGAACTGTGCTAACGTTGATCAAAGAATTTGGAAGTAGGGAAACGTACAGGAACAGTAGGAGAAAATGTTGAAGGATGCTCTTAAATAAATTTATAATGAATAAAATGTAATCCAAATCTTGAAAACAAATCGATATTGAAGAGCAAATTTCTACGATATAGAAACACTATTGCATGTAAAACATGGTTTTAGATAGCATTTAACTGCAAGAAGATTTAGAACCAGTTGTACAATATTAATTTAAATTTTAGTTTGACCAAATTACAGCTTTGCTGTTGTAAATGTAACTGTCAGTACAATTATTTGCATAGAAACCTGCAGACATTTTAGCTCATTGAAGTTCAAAGTAGTTGTGCAAAATGATCAACTGGCCATAACGAACAAAACTCTGTTAATCGACCAGATGAAGAGGCAAAACTTCCTATTCGTATAGTGTTCAAGATTTTGAAACAAAATTTCTGTGAGGTTCGTGATTTAGTAAAATCAGAGGTTCAAAGTTTAATAAAATAGTTTTAGGCAGCAAGTTCATAAGAAGTTCATAACGATATCAACTAAGTGTTAGGGGCCTTGTCCCTTCGTAACAGTTGGTGACTAACTGTTTCGGAGATTTTACGATTGACAGGTAATTACGTGAATACACCAGATTCAGGGAATCTATATCTGTTATTCGATAAGAATTAATTGATTTGAACCTCAATATGGTTCCCCCTGGCCAAGATGTTAGGTTTTACAATGCAGCTTTACTCTAGGTTTTAAATATGTATTTGCGATCAAAAATACATTTAAGAATTGAGATATCTTTAGATAGTATAGTGAAAGAAATTTTGCAAGAATGTACTTAAGTTTATAATTAAATTCAAAATCAAAACGTCAAAGTGCGCAAACAGGTATCGAACTTCGCTATTTTCTCGAAAATTTACATCAATTTTCGAATGGGAGAGGTTTTAAAAATATTAATGGGGTAGTATAAGCGAACGGGCCAAATTAGTGTAGCAACTTTTTATATTCTGATAATTTCAAGCCCGACTCAGATTACTAAATTTAAACAACCACAGGATGGGTTGGAGTAATAATCTCTAGTGTTTTTATACATATAATTTAAAAAAGGCTTTTCTGATCCTAATACAACAAGTCAAATAAACCATAACCAACAAACATCTCATTAATTAGGATAATCATCAATCAAGTTGCCTACATTTTCAGCAACAATAAGTAATAGCAAGGAATGACAAACAGTTAACTAAGAAAAAAAGTGGTGCTAGTTCAATACTAGAGTTTCGGACCTCCAACTGAGCTTACAATTGTTAACTAATTCAGTTACTGCGATATAATAAGTGCTGATGGTATTTTGCAGTAATAAAGAAGTTGTTACCAATATGATGGTTTATAAAGAGCTGGAACGCGTCTTGCGCCCAGAGGTTGTTAAAATTGTTATTTGTCCTGAATTAACTAGTTGCTTCGGCCACCACAGTGGAGATAGGGAGATCCTACGTCTATAATGAAATTAATTTGGCAAAAATTCAGGAGTGATTTGCGAACATCAAAAATCGGGAAGAAGTCGTGATTAAGGGCGCCACTTTGTTTTGAAATTGTTAAAAGGTCAGCTGTTTTAAAACGGAAGAACAGAAAACCCTAGTTCCTAACGTATAGGTCGAAATTGCAGCAGTACATACTTACTGTCGGATTATTTCGCGTACGTCACTGGATTCCTACTTCGATCAGATAAAAGTTGGACGTACAATCTGAAATATGTTATTTACTTACTACTATCTAGTACGTGAAAGAAAGTATTGGTTATTACACTACGAGACTATGCATTTAAAAAAATAAGAAATGCGATACCTAAATATTTAGTATAATAATAAGAGGAAACATATACAATTATACAATTTACATAAATCTCTTAACGAGAATAAGCAATCAATATAATCCTCTAATAATTATGTTCGTGGATCCCTTGTTTCTAATACTTATAATTAATTCTAAAATATGTAATACAAATTAGCCTTAATTTAAACAATCATAAATTTGGGCAAAATTCAGTCTTTTATATATAACATTAACTCAATCGTCTTTTCTTTTTACGTGATCGAACTTAAGGTTCCAGTGAAATTTAATTAAAACATGTGGAAAGCTTTCTTATATCACTATTCGACTATAAGTTTATATTGAAATCATCATCAATACACGTAGACAAGATACGGAAGTTTCTAGATGTAGCGAGCACGGAACGGTACCAACGCCTTAGGTTCCAGATAGTATCGTACTCGTAGTGTATGTCACGAACACGTCCCTACCCTTGTAGGATACGAGTGAAGGATGAGGTTAACCCCAGCAAAATTCGCCAGAAGACGTTAAATGATGAATTACCCTTAATTCATATCTTAACTAAAACCTTAAATGGGATTGCTCTTCATCCATTAAACCTTATTTCGAACCAGTATGCAGACCAGTCTTAAGTACACTTGCACTCCCGAAGAAAACAGGAGAGCTCGCTTCTCTTATCGTGTCTAGTTCGGTACTGTCTTTGTAAATCTTGTTTTTAGATGATGCAAGGGAAAGTGGGGAGAAGTGACGTTCATTACTTGTTCAAGGTTAGCCCGTCTATGAATTTGCTGATGACGAAAATATATCGCGCTTTGTTACATTGCGTTTAAATTGAATTTATTTTTACATAAGGGAAGATTTAAATGATTATTTTATTTAGGAATACGTTATAATTAGGAATATTTGATTTTAACTTAATGTTTTCGCATTATTGTTTGCGTGTATTCAAATAAGCGCACAGTTCTAATAATATGTATTGATATACCGGGTGTCTCTGAACAATTTATCTTGTATCAGCCTAAAAGATTAAGACGCGCTTACAGATTGCCCCGCAATGTCTCAGATTTTTGCATTCCTATCGAAAACGTAATATTTTAAAATTTAAGATGGATTCGAAAATGGCTGCAGTTGTGAAAAAAGCATATCTTCGAAAAAGTTGTAAAATGCTATGCCTAATCCAAAAGTAAAACCATAGCTTTTAATCAAGATCTGAGAAAGAGTTATGGCTATATTCCCAAAAAAATAAAAATTCTGAAATTACTAGAAATGTGTATTTTGATTGCAGAATTGCAGAATACGATTGATAATTCAATAATTGAAATTTAATTGAGATACTATCGAAAAATTAAAGATCTCCTAAAATGCAGTTCCGGTAGAGCTACTTCCATCATTTCCTATAGGGTTCTTTCTAGGCTGGCAGCAAACTTAAACTTTGAGTTTGAATAAAACCGGATAACCGGTTTGGATTATAATATTTACATAGATACATGAAAACATGCACGCGCATACAAGTGCACCTATATGCGCACACATGCATCAGATCTGTGAAAAAAATAGTGTTCAAATTTTAGCTAATTATAATTCATGCTTTCTCAAAGGAGCCGGAAAGTTAGAAACGAGAAGTCCTAAAGCCTTATATTTCAGCTATGCGCCTTCCAGATGGTAATATGTAAAATGTAACAGAAAAATTAGGAATAATAATTTAAAATATGTAAATTGTTCAGCTAGACACTTAAACAATCACAAGCTCTGCATTGTGCGTTATCAGTTACAAGAAAAACTTATTTCAAAATTGGTATGAGAAACAACAAAGTAAAAAACGCAAAATGCGAAGATTGTATAATTTACACTATAATTCCGCAATTACATCAAAAGAAACAGATGGATTTAAATTGTATTATATTTTAATTTGCGTGTAGTCTCCTCCTTTCGAATGCACCGATACCCTAGCTCCAGCTGCTTTCTTATTCCATGTTAGAAATATTTTGGCTGCAAAACCATCACTCTAGGCTTCGACGACTCCTTCATTACATTTAATATTATTTCTCCTTAGAAACTATTTTAAGAAACGAAGCAGATGACAATTTAATGGAGTACGATCGGAACTACAGTTCCGATGAAGAAAAAGAGTTCTCGTTAACTTTAGAATTGTAGTTATCGTCCGAACAGCAATATATGGACGAGAATTATTCTGTAATATAAGAATATTTTGACTACTTTCAGATGACACCTTTTATTGGAATTGCTAACAGATTTAAGCAGTATACTGCACTTATTGATCTCTGTTCTGTAAGGATATCGATGTATAAGAGGTCCTTTATATCCCAAAAAATGTGGCCATGGTTTTGTCTCCTGGAACAGTAGACTCGTCTTTTTTGGCATCGGTGATGAAGAATATGCTACTACATCGGCATTCTTTTGATTTTTGGGGTAAAATAATGTACGCAGGTCTCTTATTTATATTACGTACATCAATAGAGAATAAGGGATCTGTAATCAGGTTAATATAAGCTGGTAGGATAGCAACCTTAGGATTCAAACCGCACATATCATACGATATTTAAGTTGATTTTTAATGATACTTTACATACTACTGACATTGATGTTTAATCTTCTAGATTAAATATCAGTGTCAGTAGTATGTAAAGTATCATAGTGTCATAGAGGCAATATCCCACAATATAATTTGCGAATAAGTCCGCCAGTTTTCTTAGTGTTCTCTTCCGTGGTCGATACTTTATTGTCGGGGTTTTGTACCGCCTTTAAACGCTTTATTTATGTTCGCCAGTGTTTTCTTCTTTTGTAAGAAATTTAAAAATGTTGTATTGCTCGATGCTTGAATGAATTTCTATTTCACTCATGTTTGCAATGTGAACCAGTATATAACCATCGGGTCAACAAGTGACTTTAGTTAGGACAGCCTTCAAAGAATCAGCATCTACGCGTGCTTATTTTGCTTATTTCCTTTGGCGCGCGATTCAAACTATAATATAAATTTGAACACTCTTGGTGTTATTCAGAAAACAAAAAGTCGAAAGGTGAAGTAATAAATCACATTTGATCTATTGTACAATACCGAATTACAGGGGTTAAAATATGTTGTACTGGTCGTTATAATCCGGTATTGTACAACACCTCAAAGGTAATTTATGGCATTGCCGATCAAAAAATGGTTTTAACCATAAATGAAGCCGTCGAGACGTCCATCAGCTGCCCCCAGGCAGTTAGGAAAAGGTGCTAAAGTTAGGATAATTTGTTTTTATACGACGGCGCTACGCTTAAAATGTTACATTGATGTTATTTCTGGTTATTTAAACGCGTTCTTTCCGATCAATAGTAATGAACGTATTGGGATGCAAACAGTAGACTTTGAAGGGAGCACAGGTACATCAGAAAACTGTTGAACGATCCTTGATGACTATTAGTATTAGTCTTGATTGATGAGCAAAATTCTCATTTGGCAGAGTATTATGGGAACGGCTTAGGTGACAAAATAGTATTTTTGAATTGGAAACAATGAAAAACCTCAGTACTTGTATATTAATGAACTTAATTACAAATCTTGTCGCTGAAATATTATAAACGCTCAAATACTGAACATCACAACATGGTGTCCCAATAGCTTTAACATCTAAAGTTGATGGGTTATTGCCACAGCTGTTTGCCACAGCTTAAATAACCTACTTACTGGCTATTAATTTAAAGCATTACCAGATGTTTTTGACGTTTTTATTATAAAATGTGTAAATACCCGTGAGTTCTTAATAAAATCATTGATAGTACTTATACTGTTATATAACTCAGAACAACCCAGCCATTCTAATTACAATGTCAAAATTATCAGTCTATAAAATGAAACAATGAATCTCAAAAACATATATGCAGTAGATAATTTGGGCAGCTGAGCCAAATTATGATTAAGCATTTCTTAAGTAACATCATTTACCAGAAAAAGTGGCGGACCAAAATAAACTGAGAAAAATGTAACAACAAATTAAAAGAGATTTAAAATTATTATTAAGTAGTAAAAACTATTTTCTTCAAAAATACTAACGAAAGCTATGAGCTATTGCTTTGGCCGGATATAGGAAAACTATAAAATATAATCCATACAGGTAAGGAACACGTTTTTAGCGATCAATTATCAAAATGCTTACAGTTGTTCAAATTAGAATGTACACCTGAAGAAATGGTTTTCCAAACGAAGCTTTGCATCCTAAATTTAATTTTAATAAAATAAAAATTGTCACCATGAAAGAAGTTGGAGGCAACAGAGCTAGAAGGATGCTTCTAAAGTTGACTCAAAAGGTTATAATAGCAATTTTATACTCCTATGAGAATAATTTTTTTTCAAATAATCTGCATAACAATTCGAAAACTATTTTATTAAAATATGTTTAAGTACTATGTTCGTGATTTTAACAGACGTGTTTCATAAATATGTATTGTAG
Source organism: Phrixothrix hirtus (assembly GCA_024586415.1). Taxonomy (NCBI): domain Eukaryota; kingdom Metazoa; phylum Arthropoda; class Insecta; order Coleoptera; family Phengodidae; genus Phrixothrix; species Phrixothrix hirtus. The sequence continues at coordinate 550 of JAHWXV010235183.1, read as the reverse complement.
GAATTTTACCCCTTCATATCTTTGTGTATGTAGTATATACGTTTTTAGCATTATAAGTACATAAGGAGGAAAAGGAAAAACTTTTACTATTTTCAAAAACGACTAATGCTTTAATTTTAAAATTCTTTATAACCTAGTTTCCCGCTAAATCGACCATCTGTCTTATAAATTCATCAGTAACATAATTCTCAGCTTATAATTCTACAATTTGATCATCTAACCATGAAATAACCTCAATTTCTAAGCTGATGCAGTCTTTATGCGTAATGATTGGCAATTTGTCAAAAAAAGTTCTCAGTGTCTCGCGAAAAATATTTACTCAATTCTATTTATATAAGGATGTCAACATTTAATGTATCTAACAGAATAAGCCCTCATTCGTATGGAATATGTAATTCTTCGTTAATACCCACAGTTTCGGCTACCATATTAACTGCAATTGGTTCATCTTTATCACTAAAACTTTTAACTTGATCGTTTGAGGCTGTAGGTGTTTATTCCTCTCATCCCACTCTCTCTCCCATCGGGCACTCGCGATACCCCCCCCCCC
>JAHWXV010235170.1:0-15206 GCA_024586415.1 Phrixothrix hirtus | reverse complement strand
TATAATGAATTTAATATTGGTTTCAAGTCACCTGCTGTTGATATTTGTGGTACATGCCTAAATTTAAAGACTGCTATTAGTTCAAACAAGGGTGCAGAAAACAATAAGTTTGCAACTCAATTAAGGATTCACAGATTACGCGCTATCGAATTTTACAAACTGGCTCATGAAAATTCTCCGAAAAGCTTCACATTTGCATTCGACTTACAGCAAGTTCACCTTCTTCCCAAATACCAATTCAAGATGCTTTCTATTTAAGACAAATTAATTTTTATGCTCTTTGTTGCGTGGAAATGACTAGCAAACATCCGGTGTTTTATACATAGGCTGAAAATCATGCAGGAAGAGGATCAACCGAGGTAGGTTCAGCTCTAATAAATCACTTGAACTCTTTAAACCTTAATGGTATTGAAACTGTTCGTCTTTTTTGTGATGGCTGTGGGGGCCCAAACAAAAACTCATTTATACTTCATGCTTTGGCCAACTGGTTACAAGAAACTTCTCGATCTGTACAAAATATTATACCGTATTTCTCAGCACGTGGTCATAGTTACTTACCAGCTGACCGAGCTTTTGGGAGGGTTGAAAGGTTACCCAAAAAGAAGAACATTATTATAGGAGTAGAAGAATATAACAAAATATATTCTCAAGTCTGTAGAGTTAAGGTTTTAGGAAGGAATTGGTGTTTATATGATATTAAAAGTATAACGGATTCAATTTACAATAAAGTAGGAGGAATACAAAACTTTAAACATATTGAGTTAAGAAAATTTACACAAAAACGAATTAATGCAAAAACAATAAAAGTAAGAGGATTTGAGTTTTATATGTTTGAGTCTAATGTCAAATTTCAACCAATAACAAAAAGAGGTAAAAAGAAAGCGTTAGGAAATACAATTACAAAAGAAAAACGTTCAAACGTTGCTGGAAAAAATATTTAATACGAAAGATGGAAAGCAATGGGAAGACTATGGAGAACTTCAGTTTTACAAGAACATATTTCATTAAGTAACAAGGGGAATCTTATTGAGATTGAAGAAGATCATTCTATCAATAATGAAGTACGCGATTGCCTCGAACAAGACTGTGCTCTCCATTTGTAACAAATATTCTGTCTTATAATAAGGATATTTATGTTCTAATAATGTAATAGCCTTAAATATATTTGTATTTTTAAAGTAAATCATTCAAAACAAGACTTATCCATTAATAAGTTCAAACAGAACTGATTATGTCCACAGTGTCCAAGCAAAAATAGACATGTTGAAACTTTTAACATCATTTATTAACTCACTATGCACGAAACATTTATTATTAAAGGGTGTTGCATCTATCACAAATGTAAAGTATTCAATCCACCTAAAGCAGGAACTCAGGAGTTACCGGCCTAGAAATAGCACGTTTTTAATGATTTTCTCAAAACTAGTTCACTGGACATGTCCGCTTTTGCATGAACGCTCCTCAGTTAATAACAATTCTAACAGTTGCATCTGATTGAATTATATGATACAGTAAAATTTGAAGTATGCAATGTGTTTCAGTAGTAAAAGCAACATTGTAGGAAATTAAAAGTATGGTTATTTTAAGAATAAATTCTTTATGAACATTTTTATTCTTAACCGCTTTGAAGATATATCTATTAGAATTGTGGTGGTACACACTTGAACGTATAGTGTTATCATCAACAACTCAAAAATCCACTGTCTATGTTAGTACACATTTGCGGGCTGACGATTTGTATGTTATTATGAGATCCAAGCACTGGCAAATTGTTAAAAACATTGGTAAACACTGTATAGGAATTTGTTGCTTTGGAAATCTGCCGAGATATTCCGCAACGTCAGCATGGGTACTTCCATTGCAAATGCCATAAACAAATGTTAGTGGCATAACAATACTGAACGTTTTGGTATCAAAACTTGCCTCTACAAGTTACACCTGCCAACTAATACTCGGGATCACATCTGATGGTGCATAACAGAAAAAGGCACATGTGCTGCTTTAAAATTGTATATTCAAAACTGTTGCGAATAAGAATGTTTATCAGGATTTTTTTTAAAAAATTACTCATACTTGAATCCTGTATATCATCAAAGATTTGAGATATATGAAGATATTTTATTGATGCAGTCACAAACTAATGCTGTAACATCTGGCAACATGTAAAATAACTGGCCTGTTTGTTAATAGATGACGACATGATCCTGTATCTTTCATGACTTAGTTGCACAAAAGCATCAGGCATCAAGTGCATTAATTGGCAGTACGGTCCAAGAGGAATCTAGTGATTTGGATTTTGTGAGTTAAATGATTACAACTAAGAACATCCATATTGCAATGTTGCCGATTTATAGAACTGATTATTTTTTCTGCAAAGCAGTGTACAACTAGGATGGAAAAATTCGAGAAGGGGCTTAGTTCTGTAGTCAACAAAGAAATATCAGGATGTTCTGTGTGTATTGGAATTAAGACATTCGAATGAAACGATTCAAAACATCTAAGTGGCTAGATATAAATAAAGCTGTAGAGGCCAAGACTTGCTATCTGCTTTTAGATTACAGTTCAAAGCGACTGGAATGAACAAACAAATATTTCACTGACCAGTTACTTAAACTTTTCTTATTTGTGGCTTAGTTAATGAAATGCCTGATACAATGTCGAATGTTTCGGGTTTAATGGGTCCATATATCTTATGAAAGTAAGAATGCTTATAAAATTCGGGTGATATGTTATGAAGACTGATAATTATTTTTTACCCCATCCAATTTTGTAGTCATAATGAAGTTGTGTTGTTTTTAATCTAATACACAATGAGCCCTGACTTTTCTGTTGATTATGTAATTTCAAATTCTAGATCATGCTCGACCAATTCAGTGCACACATTTTTCATACATTTTACAAGAAAGTATAATAAATCTTGCCAAGTATATTTTTGAAGTACATCTTGTTAATAACTTTAATTAACAAAAACATTAAAAACAGAGCAATCAATCACAGGAAAAAGAATTATTGACCATCTTCCGTTATTTGTTTTGCATCATTGAGTCATGAAACAAGGTAAATTATTAAAAATATTGTTCCAATACAATTTTTTTATCAATATAATAATTATACAGCATAGAATGAAATAACCGTCACATAGAATTGAATATATTGCTGATCCACTGTACCAACAATAATTATCCAATGGGGTAGTAAATTGTTTTTTACTTTTTAAAAATACTTACTTGCAATCTTGATTTACAAGTTTCCAGTGTCACCAAGTTCAGTAGTTTGCTATAACTAAATTGTCACTATTTTCAGTTTTATAACAAAAACCTTATTGTTGATTTCATAGAACTGTTATACTTGAAGCTGAAGCTTCATTAATTGTTAGGTTATGGTTATATTTATAACAGATTTATACAAATGATACTTGTCCATGCTTTTTTATGAAGTTGGTTCAACTGAAACGTATTTGAAACATAACTTCATTATTTAATTATATAACTAAAATGTCCATTAGTGTTAAAGCATGACCTCCAGTGGTTCATCAAATTGTAGATTACATTTTGAAAAGCTTTTAGGGATTGCTGCTGAAACCATTCATGAAGTTCTTGCTTTCACCTCAGCATCCAGTTTAAAGTGATATCCTTTTTTTTATTCGATCAAAAATATGTTTGGAGAGGGGGGGGGACTGAAATACTTTCCATTGGAATTTCTTTAGATTTTGTAGAGGTGCAGCAACATGTGGGTGTGCGTTATCATATAAAAGAGTTACACTATTTATGGTTGTTTCCTAGGCAGTTTTCAATTTGTAGAGTGTTTTTCATATCTTTCATTTACATCAAGTTCTTTATGATCTATACGCATTAAGTTAGCACCCTGTCCAACGAAAATTACATTTTTTTAAATACTAGAATTATGTGCTAATTTTGTGCTCAAACGCTTTAGTAGGAAAAATACAAAACAAATGCCGTACTAGCTTAGCATTAAGTTAAGCACCGCAATATGGAAAAAGCATTTGGCTAACTTTTTTCAAAAAACTATTAGGCATAGATTTAGGTGCTCTTGAATTCACTACAAAAATTTCGGGAAAAAAAACTAATTCCATCGTGACCGCTGTGCATACAAGAGTAAACTCTTATTAATTAACATTATATCGATTTATTTTTTGTCAGAATGAAAAATATATACAGCATGATTTTTGAGCTAATCACTTTAGCTGAGTAAACAACCATAGTCGGCCGGCGCACTAGAGTAAATCCTTATTAATTAAGATAGTATCGATTTCTTTTTATGTCAAAATGTTTGTCGAGTTATGGGCTCTCAAGATATGCACAGCACGATTTTAGGGCTAACAGCTTTTACTGAGAAAACAACCCTAGCCATCGCCAGTACAAGTGTAAACCCTTATTAATTAACATGATATCGCTTTCTTTTTTGTGTCAAAATGTTTGTTGAGTTATGGACTGTGCATATCTTGAGAGCCCATAATTCAACAAACATTTTGACAAAAAAAATCGATATGGTATTAATTAATAAGGGTTTACTCTTATGCAGCGGTAGGTAAGGGTTGTTTTTTGAGTTAAAATGATGAGCTCAAAAATCGTGCTGTACATATCTTGAGAACAAAATTCAAGAAACGTTCTGGCATAAAAAATAAATTAATATCATTGTCATTAATTAATAAGGGTTTACTCTTGTGCGGCGGCAGGCAACGGTTGTTTTCTGAGTTAACGTGATCAGCCCAAAAATCTTGCTTGAGAGCACATAATTCAGCAAACATTCTGACATAAAAATTAAATCAATATCGTGTTTACTCTTGCCCACAGCAGAAACGATGGTATTAGTTTTTTTCCGGAAATTTTTGTAGTGCGTTCGAGAGCGCGTAAATAGCACATATCATGCCTAATAGTTTTTTGAAAAAAGTTTGCCAAATGCTTTTTCTATATTGTGGTGCTAACTTAATGTTAAGCTAGCATCGCATTTGTTTTTTTATTTTTCCTACTAAACCGTTCGAGCACAAAATTTACTTTTTCAGCACAAAATTAGCACATTCTAGTATTTAAAAAATTGTAATTTTCGTTCGGCTGGGTGCTAACTTAAGGCGTATTTATGATCTAATAAAAGTACGCCTCTGTGATATAAAAAAAATTGTTAATGCCACTTTCAGCAGAGGCTCGTGTTTTACATTTTTTAGATCAGGATAAATGGAGTGCTTCTATTGGTATACTCTTTCTGTTTGATTTGAGTTCAAAATATTACATGAATGGTGATTCATCTCCAGCAACAATTTGATTAAGTAATTATTTTCTTTGTGATTGTAGGATCCTAAATAAAGGGATGAAGCTCCTTTTAATTTTTGATCAATGGGCGTAGAATCTATTGACGCCAAATTTTGCAATATATAAGCTCTTTAATAATTAATCGAACATCTTCAATGCTGATAATCACTAATTTTGCAATTTGTCTAACTTAACATATCCATCTTCTCATAAAATTTCTTTCAAATATCTAATAATGTTTATAGTTTTCACATGTTTTTGTCCAGGACATGGCATATCTTTGATGTTTTGCTCATCTCTTAAAACTTTTTTACACCATTCCATTACAGCCATTTTTGAATAGCAAGCTTCACCATAAACTGCAAGTACTCTGACATAAATTTCTTGTAGTGAAAGGCCTTTTACGATCAAAAATTGAATTATACATTGTTCTTGTTTGAGTGTATTTTGATTTTAATGGGATGTAACAGCAATAATGACTCTAAACACAATAACAGCGTAATTGTCTGGTTTCCATGGTTACCAATTCTAACATGTTGGATGCAAATGTGTTTTAGTTGAACTGGCCTTGTAATTATTTGAATAAAACAAATAGTACAAAAGAGATATTGTTCTATTTGTTTTACCACAATGACTGAAAAATGCTTACATGAGTGATACTACTTGTATGTACAGTCAAGAAGAAGAAGGCATGCTCAATTGAAAATGAGATTCGTTTGAATCGCAACAACTATACAAAAGCATTAGAAGGTGCCTCGTTATAACAGTTGTATTTGAAGTGGCATGTGATATCTCGATTAAGAATGATTGCAATACAATAATGTATTTTAGTAACATGCATATTTCAAAGAGGAGCATGTTGATAATCGATAAACTTTCAGTGTGGATGAATCCGTATAAACCAATTTGGACCTTGGGGTGGGCATGGACTTCTCATTCTTACTGTACCTGTTTCTAATACGAGCATAGCTTAATAATGAATAAAACTTCAACTGCACACTAACAATTAGGTCTAATTTTAAAACGGCATGCCTATCACTAGCAGGGTTCTACATAACCTGGAAATATAAGTGAACTTTCATTTTTGGTAGAAAATTCAACCTGTTTTGTTACACACATAGTTTTTCAATAGAGTAGATAGGAATTGATATCTGTTTTGTATGTCAGAAAAATTTATGAAAAAGTCTAATCACCATAACCTTTTTGTTGATTTGTTTGCAATTAGAAAAGTTTTAATTTGAAATATGCTTAATTATGGTCAATGAAAACAGAAATATCAGGGAATTTAGTGTTCAAGTTGCTGACAACCCCGACTTTGCTTTTGGACTGGTTTCTGTGCAAATGACCCACATTTTGTTCTTAGCTATTGACTTTTAATAGTGTTTTGCCTAATATACTTCGTAAGTCCATAAATAGTGCTATGAAGTTGACTACTATTGTATATGTGTATAACAGTTGACAATTTGTTGATATATATTAGTTTATTTTATACACCCCAAAGTATTAAATGTCACTGTTTTGAGTCATTTGACATATGGTGAAGATAAATGAACCAATAAAGAAAACTGTTGTAATAATTGCATTGTATAAATGTAATTAAAATTCACCAAGCATTTTTAAATTATTGTAACAATTAGGCATAACACTTAGATTTATTCAAATGAATATTAAATAAATAATTCAGGGAAACTGGAGATAAGCAAAGTCCATTAAAAAGTTTGGACAACCTAAAATGGTATACTCAACAAACCATGAAAGCTATTAAAACAAGAATTTAAAAGCCTGTAGAGGCCATATTGGTTAGTTTTTATCAATAATTATAAACAATGTGGCACATTAAATCAAAAGTGCAACTAGCTCAGTATGCTAATAGCGAACATTGTAAGATGCTACTAACAGATGAAAGAATCTTTTGCTAAACAAAAATTTAATAAATGATAGAATATAAGCAACTAGCTCTGAAAAAGCCCATGAAGTAACTTCCAGAATTGAAAGGGATCATTATTCGACTTTGGAAGTGTCTTACGAGGGCACAATAAAACTTCATTTTAGTAATAAGGCTGTAGAAACAAGTGCCAAAGTTTACTAAAATGGTATACCAGAGAATGTTGTAAAACCTTTTACATTTTAAGCTTTTTATGTAAAACCTTGGAACATTCCAGCACGCATAAAACAAAACCACGTTAGAGTGATTGCAGAGAAAGGTTCTGCAATTTATAAACCACGAGGATTAACCATCTGAGAGTCCTGTGTGACTATAAACTTTGTTACATTTTAAAGAGTAAAGAGTTGAGCTACTAAACACCGTAATATTGAAAACCTCAGGAAAGTAGTTCAAGAATTTGATATACAGATGATGCTTGAATGCTATAGACAAGCAGTGTGTTAGAGTGGAACATTTTGAATAATTTATTATTGTCATGTTTATTATATGTATTATTTTAAAAATAAATATATTATTTTGAATAATATATTTTGATTATAACTTTTACATGCGGTAGTATTACAAACTTACTAGTTATATTATGTGGGGAGCTCATAAGATCGTCATAGAACAGAACAATGGATTTGGCTGAAGTTTGTATTTATATTTTTTGGATATGATGAAAAGTTTGCGCAATGTGTTTGTTGCAAAAATGATTGGAAAGCGATGGTTCACATAATTAGTAAAAGTGTTTGGAAATTGCTCAATTAATCTTTTATTTAAAAGTATTTTTGATTAGTAAATAAAAAGTATCAAGTTTAGATTAAATTTATTCTATTCAACGAACTTTTAAAAATGCACAATATTGCAATGTCTTGCAGTTTTCAATTGTATAATTTAATATTTGGATTTTATGTTCAGATTTAATAACGGTTTTTTTTTTATTGTAGACAGAAGGAAGTGAAATAATAATTCTTAGGCATTCCTTTGTCTTTTTAGGGGGTAATATAATTAAAATTTAATATTGCAAAAATTTTACAAAACAAACATAATTTTCAGTTTGTATAATTTCATTATATTTGGTAACGAGTGTAAAATTATTTAATTGTGTAATGTATGTGGGGTGGTCAAACTTGTTCAACATTAGATATTTGCAAGCCACAAGACATTGACAAAATATTACATGCATGTTTTTGTTATTGCACTTAGATGTTGGTGCATTCAGTTTTAATATAAAAAGAGCTTTGCAGACACCTTTTGGCACTTATTACATGATTGTTATGGCTATTGTTTTAATCTCTTTATATTGAGACTACTGTTTCTTAGTGTGATACGGCTCTGGACACTATGAGGAAGTTAATATTTTTGAAGATTGCTTATAAAAATAAATATGAATTAACAATTAAAAACATTTCTTTGGATAAATTTTATGACAAAAACTAAATAACCTACTATTTTAGTCTTAGTGTTAGGCAATTCGTGTTAATATATTTTTGCATTTAAAATTTTAATGCGTGCCAAATAGTTTATTTTCATGAAGCACTCTATTTTATTGTGCTAAAACAGCCTAAAGAATTTACAAATGATTTTTCTGTGATGACATAATCTGTAAACAATTACTAATTTCAATATAATTGTTTTTAGATAGTTATTAGACTTCAACACAATGTCTCAAGTAGACAAGGAAGAATTAGTCCAAAGGGCAAAACTTGCCGAACAAGCTGAGCGTTATGATGATATGGCATCTGCTATGAAGTCTGTAACGGAAACCGGAGTTGAGTTAAGTAATGAGGAGAGAAATTTGCTGTCTGTTGCATACAAGAATGTAGTTGGTGCTAGAAGATCTTCATGGAGGGTTATTTCTTCAATTGAACAAAAGACTGAAGGTTCTGAACGTAAACAGCAGATGGCCAAAGAATACAGAGAAAAAGTGGAAAAAGAATTGCGAGAAATTTGCTACGATGTTCTTGTAAGTTGATTTTATTAAATCGTAAATATTAGAAATGTTAGTGTGTACATGATGATTAATTAAGCAATAACTTTCGTTCTTCTGAAAATTTGATGAAAAAATTAGCATCTGATAAACTTTAACAAACATACAACAAATTATTTATTAAATTTTATTTAAAATAAAACTAATACCTTGTTTTATTTAGGGTCTCTTGGATAAGTATTTGATCCCAAAGGCCAGTAATGCTGAATCAAAAGTATTTTACCTGAAGATGAAGGGAGATTATTACAGATACTTAGCTGAAGTTGCTACAGGAGATACAAGAAATAGTATGTAGATTTTTAATTTCTTATGGGAGGTGGTGCATATTTTTGTATTTCTTTTTATATTTTTTGCATTATTTCTCAATCTTTATAACAAATAAAACTTTTAGCTGTTGTGGATGATTCTCAAAAAGCATACCAAGATGCATTTGAAATTTCTAAGGCCAAAATGACACCTACACATCCCATCCGATTGGGACTTGCACTCAATTTTTCAGTCTTCTACTATGAGATCTTAAATTCTCCGGATAAGGCTTGTCAGTTAGCAAAACAGGTTATTATCTTTTTAAATTTTCAGGTGCAGAATTACATGTGGGTCACCTCTTTTAGATTTACTTGATTTTAAAATTCAAGTTTCTTTATGATACTAGTTATTGTTTTTTTGTGTAGCTGTGGTAGAAGATTCACAGAAAGCCTATCAAGAAGCGTTCGATATAGCAAAGTCAAGAATGCAGTCGACGCATCCTATACGGCTTGGACTTGCCTTGAATTTCTCAGTATTTTATTATGAAATTATAAATTCGCCTGCCAGAGCCTGCCATCTTGCTAAACAGGTTATGAATGTAATCTTGTATTGAAATTATTAAATTAACACATTACTGCCTAGGGACTTGAATATACGTCTTTAAAAGCTTTATGGAAAATGCATGGACTTGTATTTAAGTCTTGCCACTGTTATTTGATAAAAAAAATGGCACTCAATATTTAAACTTTTTAATTTTAACAAACAGTATGTTATTTAAATAAATGAATTCAAATATAAAATCCTCATATATTTTTAACACTTATTCTTAACGCTAACTTGGTTAAAGATCCTTTCACATAAGAAGTATACAAGTGATTTCATATTGTCACATTTTTAAAATATTTTTTCAGTTATCGAAGAAGTGTAACTATTTTCAGAAAAATATCAAAATACAGAAGTTTCTGCATTTTATCATTAATAATTCTTCAATAATTGGAAGAAAAGTATAAAAATGTGAGGTATGGTGTCACTGAGTTCTCTGATGTGAAATAATTTATCATCCACAGCTTGAACTTTTGTAAATGGATAATGTATTAATCTCCGAGATGGATGTTATAAGATTAAATAGTTAAATATGATCTTTAAAATCTTTCTGACAAATTGATTTAAAAAAAATATCGATCAGAAATAAAATAGCACTTAACCAAATGATTATAAAATTTAAAAGGCATGCAAATAATCAAACAACCAATTTATGTATTGATTGTATTGTTGGGAGTTTTGATTTATACATGTGATATTTGTTTGAAGACTTAATATACAGAGTGTTACTGAACTATCGTCATTGATTTTAACCAAATATTTCATTATCGATAATAGTCTGTTGCAATATGTGACCTTTTATGTTGAAAACTAAAAACTTAACATAATGGTGTAGAGCTGTTTGACATTGTAAATAAAACCCATCATCATTCTAGTACAGTTTTAGATTTCATTTATGGTGGTGTTCCCCAACTTGAACAAGTAATAAAATCAAAATAAAAGTTATTTAATTCTTTCAAAGTTTAGTTATAAATAAAGGCAGATGTTCTACTCATATGGCTACAGGAAACTAATTTCATTTATGGTTTCTAAATTTAAATTTCAAATTGTTACACATCATTAGTCTGAATTTTTTAAAATTAAAATTAAAAAGATTGGTAAATGTACTATTATTGTGCTGTTTTTTACATTTTCTAAAAAAATTACTGAAGGCTTTTGTTCCAAGGACTACGTTTAGTTCTTGAACAACTGTATTTTTTACTTTCTCTACCTTATATGAAATATAGGCAAAAGAGAGAAAGTATTGTTTTGGTCAAAAATTTTCAATGTTGAAATTTTAGTGGAAATGTTTTTAGAAATTGATCTGTGTGGGAACATGATATTTCAAAAACTAAAAGTGATATATAAACAAAATTTTAGATTTAAGTTTATAGCCATGCGGGCACAACACGACAATGCGATTAAAATCAGATAACTGGAAGTGTCACTCTTGTCATTTTTTGGTTTTTCGTGATTTTCTTTTTTCAACTTACTATAACCTAATCTGTATCTGATTTCACTCTTATTAGGTCAATTCCTCTGGTTATAAATATTGAAGAAGAAATTCATTCCCCTGTGAGAAAATTTTGAATTTTAGAATAGCTCCAATGTATCTGGTAAATAGCGACCATGAAATCATTATGCGGTCACCATTTTATTTCTATTTAACTGCAAAGGTTGAAATTATACTGAAGTTTGTAATAGGTTAGGATGTTAGGATGCATATTTTATGTAAAAACCAAAAGAATATTACCTTTAGCTTTTCTGAAGATGATTTTTAATTTCTTATTTTAAATATTACCCTGTATAATTTTAATAGGGCCTTCAGATTAATTTTTTAATGATATTGTATCACATGATTAATTGGTCAAAATAATGGCACAGGAGACATTTTTTCTTAGGACATTGTGGACAATTTGGCATTGATGAATTTGTTTTTTTAAAAGGGTATACACATGTTAAAAAGACTTCTTTTTATTTTTATAGGATCTAGTAAAATTTTGATTAAATAAATTGTGTTGTCCTAAAGTTTTATTTAAAAAAATCAATTTTCAACTACATATTTTAATAAAATATCAAAGAGAAAATACTAAATATTTTACTATATGGCAAAATACCTTAATTTTTTTATATACAGGGTGTTTCAGATTATATGACATTCCTTTTAAGGGATGAAAGTAGACCCTACAGACACCCCCAATAAGCGTAAAATTAAAAGCAATATGAATACAAAAAAAATCCTTTTTTTCCTAATTATATACAATGAACCACCTACAGTGGCTCAACGTGAAACTTGTTTAAACATATCCTAAAATCTAAAAATGCAGCTTCGTTCTTTTGAAATTTTTACATTGTTCTTATTAATAAATATAATATTTGAAATAACTGTCAAAATTCATAATATGTACCACGAACAAGAAATAACATATATTGCAACATAGTCATAATGACCTCAACGTGAAACTCATACAGCTGCTAACAAAGGGGAATGAATACCGGCATTAGCAATTGAGAACGGGCAGTAAACATATGTATTAAACTTTTGGTAACAAAGTTAGTCTTGTTTTATATTAGGAGGGAAACTGGCAAAATGAGCTGTCAAAGAGGACAAACTTCTGTAGCTGAACAAAACTGATCATTTTTCATTTCCAAAAGGGTAAATCATTACGAACGATAGGTCGTATCAAAAGAAGAAAGATGGATTGTAAACCAAATGGAAAAAACAACCAAAATTAAGTGCCCCTAAATTATTAGCAGAAGTTACAAACTATTTGGGTAAAGAAGTCAATCCAGAAACTATTTGAAAAGTGCTTCAAAAAAGTGGGATACGTGGTCGAACAGCAAGAAAAAAGCCATATGTTAATAAAGTGAATCAAGTCAAAACGAGTTCATTGCGAAGGAATACATACATCATGATTTTAACTTTTGAAAGGACATTCTGTTTATAGACGAAAGCAAGTTTAATGTATTTGGGTCAGATGAAAATCGATACGTTTGGTGAAAACCTAAGGAGGAATTCAAAGAAAAAAATTTAAGACCAATAGTTAACATGGTGATGGATCTCAGTAATGGTTTAAGGATGTATGTCTGCAAATGGCGTGGGCAATTTACATTTTATTGATGACAATGGCCAAAAATGTATATTTAGACATACTGAAAGCACATGTTAAAAGTAGCACTACAAAATTGAATATTTTACCCACTTTTAAATTTTATCAGGATAACGATCCAAACTATAAGGCTGATATAGTGCGGCAATGGTTGTTGTATTTCCTCAAAGTTATGCAGACTTCTCCCCAATCACCCAACATAAATGTGATTGAAAATTCATGGAGCCACTTGAAGTTAGGCATGCGTGGCCGACAAGTTTCAAATAAGCAAGAGTTGAAAGCCACCTTACAGGAAGAATGGTATGCTATCGAGTCCAGTTATTGTGAAAAACTAGTGAAATCAGTTCCATAACGATTGAGGCTTATTATTAATTCTAAAGGATTATCCACCAAATATTCGTTCCCAAATGTGCAATTTATATTTTAATATTATTATAGGTGTATGAGTTTCACGTCGAGGTCACATTACATATTTAGCTTGTTTTTGATGAATCTGTATTTGTTATAAATACTAATTTTCCATAGATATATGCAAAATAAAGTTTATATCAGTAAATAACATAATTACTATATTTTAAACGAACTTCATATTATATTTGTGGTTTTATGAAATGTTTAAAGAAATAATAACTGGTGTATGAGTTTCACGTTGAGCTATTGTATATGGCTGCATTTAGGCTAAAACTATTACATCATTCACAAAATTATAACTGTCCCTACCTAACAGTGTCAATTTACATTAACATACACTTTTACAACTGTAGCAGGCACATTTCAGTTTGTTTACTGTAATAAATAACAGGATAAAAAGGGGATTATCCTTTTACACAATTGAAAGAAGTTGGAGATAATGTATACAATTCTTTTAACAATTTTAAAGAAGTTATGTATAACTGATAATAATAAAAATAGTGTAGTCATGTATTGTACTAAGAAAATGTGTTTAAATGTAAAGACAGCTTAAGCGATTATTTATTGACATTTTTTAATTTTATGCCTAAAGATCGAGTTTAAATTTTGAAATTGCGTGACATCAACCTACACTTAAAATTAAAATACTTTGAATACTTTTTAATACAACAGCTGAATAAACATTAGTTTTATGCTGTCCTTATTTAAATTATTATTGACTAAACCCTGTTTTTAGGCAAGCAAAAAACTTGTTATAGGTTAATTACTCTTGACTAAAAATTGTTCTATTTTATCATAAAATACATTAATTGAGATGTAAATTTCACTGTTTTTTCATTTTAAGATTTTACCAGGAACAAAATGGATATTATTAAACTTACCATTATAATATTTTCATAAAATGTTCAAATAAATCACCATTATTTTGAATACATAACTGTGAATGACTTATGATGGATGTGTATTTTCTACCGAATAAATTGGCATTCGTTTATATTATTAATACACTGATTAGTAAACGAAATGCATCTAGTAACTGGCGTAGATATCGGTTACTCACATTTAAAAAGGTATATCATTTTACAGTCTTGTTTTTATGTATGTTTCAACAGTTTAAATAAACACGTACATTTCTGTTCTACTATAGAAATGTTTATTTACAGGGTGTCTACTGACACGGAAGAGTAACAAATCACAAAAAGCGGTCACGAAAGTCATTAAAAGTAATGAAAAATAGAGATCGGTAACGAATTTTGAATGCCACCAACAAAATAATGGAAATTTCCGAACCGATGAATATATAATATATGCATTTTTTAAATATTTCTTATCGCGTAAAAACAATCTTCATGTGAAATACAAACATGCATATATATATATATATATATATATATATAAAATAATAGTCGTAAATGTATTTAAATATAAAATTAATGGTTTTGTCGACTAATTTTGGCGATAAACTATTTATTCAATTTACCGAGCTTTTGACATTGTTCCAATGTCTTCTTCATATATATATATATATATAATTAGGATATTCTGCTTTATTTTACGACCAGAACAATATGGCATCTGTAAATTATTATTACAAGAATACTCCACATTAAAAGTGTTTACATAAGCAGTTGGTGCCGTTTTATTTTAAATATAATTATATTAGTTTATGAAAT
>JAHWXV010235146.1:0-14666 GCA_024586415.1 Phrixothrix hirtus | reverse complement strand
TATATATATATATATATATATATATATATATATTATTTTTGTGCTTAAATTCCCTTTAATTTTTTATTAATATTTTAACATTTGTTTTGATTAATATAATATATTATATCTTATTATGGACTTATTAATCTTGGAAATTTCGTTAGTTTAATACCGTTTTGGTATATTAAGTTTTATCAATTACTACTTTCTAATTAATTAGATGTATTGATAAATTTGGTTACATAAATTTAAGCTTAGTTCTCGTAGTTAATAATAATCTGGACAAAACGTCACAACTTTCCGTTAATTAGTCTTTTGTATTTTCTAAATGATACCCGTATGTAGAAAGAACTCGCAAGCTAGTATGTAAATAAATTTAGTATTATCGCAAATGTCATTGAAATTTATACAAGATAAAGAACTTAATCATTTATTCGATTGTCAAATAAGAAAACAGAATGTGATTGCAACTTCTATATCCATAAGATTAAATAGTTCGATATCTTTAAAGTCACAAAGTAACAATTGAAATTTTTAATATTAATTGGTATTTTATTTTATTTAAATAAAATTTGTCAATACTCGTATATACACTAGTAATCAATATGTTGAACAATTTTTTGAGCATATTTCTAACATCTAACATTGTGTTATTTTAGTACATAAAGGAACATTTTGAAATTAGCGCATTTATTGTATAATATACGTTTATAGAAACTAGGTACTTGCAAATGTTTTGTGTTTTACTTCGTTCAAATTTCTGAAACTTAATTTCCCAAAATACTTTTAAAGTATCTGAAATTCCTCCCTTAAACATTCTATTTGCATATGTGAATGTGTAAATTTCTAAATTTCCATTTCAAACGACTTTAAAGCAGCTCTAGCATTACTTTAAAGTCTGTTAACAAATATATATGCAACTAATTATTAGCATAGCATAGTTTGTAGCACACAAACAAAATGTTTTATATTATTTTTAGGCGAAACGCTTTAATGACTTTAATGAATGTATTAAAAAGGAAAATACGAAAATTATAATGAGTTTTAACCTATGTAAATGTATAGAAAATAGGTGCTGCTTTTGCTTTAATTAATGATTTACATACATTTCGTTTCATAGCTAATACAAATGTATCAGTATTACAAACAATACATTATGTCCATTATTAATTCTCTGATAGTATTGCACACATCCAAGCTTTACATATTCATATTTTAATCATCTTACAACCTTAGCATAATTATAAAAGTTATTTCCAGATTAAAATTGTAAAACCTTAATAATCATGATTTATACTAAAAAAAAATCATATAGAAGGTTAATCCTACTTTTTCTTCATAGTATCTTAAGTTGTGTCAACCACCTGTATTTTGCTAATAGATCAAAACTATAAAGTGCACCTTGTAACACAGGGTTAAAAGCAAAGCTATATCTGGTCATTCATGATAAACAATTGCATTCAAGCTTTAGTAATACTTTTATGTAGTACATTTAAATGAATACGTAATTAGAAAATCAGAAATATCACAGATATGGAGGGATGCCAAGTTTTAACTAGTTTTTAAGGTAGGTAATAAATCAACTGTTGAAAACTATAGATTCATATCTATTTTGCCAAACATTACAAAATTATTTGAAATTTCCATTTATAATTTCATCTATCCATATATAAGATTTCTGCTATCTCTACATCAGCATGGTTTTGTTAAAAAACGGTTCACTGTGAATAATGTTACAAATTTTGCTAAATTGTTATGTGATGTATTAGATTATCAAAGTCAAGTTGACGTTGTTGTCTAAACAGACTTTTTGAAAATATTTGACAGAATAGATCGTAAATTGACAAGTTTTCATTTTGATTTAGTTTCTATAAAACTGATTAGGTCATAACTAACGCATAGAACCCAGTTTGTATCGTACGTTTACCCTCTCTTGCGCGGTAGTAGAATGATTATTTTATCTGCGTTTTCCGAACGTAGCAGATGTGTTTAGAAAACTTAATTATATTAAATTCAAGATGGTGCTGACTGAATTAAATACCATATTTATTAAACTAAAATCTTTAGGCTAGAATAAAAATGGCACTGATTGAAACAAACGCTTAACGTATTTATTAATTTAAAACTTGTAAGTTAGAAAATTATCTGAAAATTGTTTAAGTAGTACTATTAAGAGATTTTTGTATTTGAAATAAATTTTCATGGCTGGTTACGTTTTTAGATTTTAAATATTATTTGCTTATGTAATTTAATAATGTTATAAATAATTATAAATTTAACTTATGTTTTTGAGTTAAAACCGTAAAATTTAAATCACCTATGCTGTTTTAAAATTTCAAAAATAAAATCTGAATATGTTTTGGTTTAAAAAACTTTATTATAACTATTTGAATGCATAATATAATTTTAAAACATCTATTGGCTCCTCCTCCTCAGCCTCTTTTTCCAAATTATCGTCCTGAGAAGGGGGCGGTGTTGTAAGATCTGTTATTATTGTACCCTCTTCTTCTCTGCCTGTATTTACAGGGTCAAAATTTGAAAAATATCTGACCAACGTTGTCTCGTCAATTTCAATTAAAAGCTCCATTATGAAACTTATGGAGGGTGGAGGAAGGCCTTTACCTTCATAGTTATCAATATAATATCCCATGGCGTTATTCGTTGAACTGTCCATATTTTTAAAAATGTGCTTCTCAAATTCCGTTCTTGGTTGTTGCAGGGGGCGTTGATGAAACAACGAACGTTGAAATTAACTTAATACCAGTAAAACGAGGTTTTATTTCGGCCTTCATTATGTTATTTACTTTCTAATGACTTTTCCTCCGGAAACAAAAATTCATTTAAGTTAGTGTCATCGGCATTAAATGTCATGTGTCCCCTTCCCTTGAGCTACAGGTAAACGAGGATGACTGTGTCCTCTTGTTAGTATTTCCGACGGGAGTATAAGTGATTATATATTATGAATCTATTAAAATAAGTTTTACTAGGGTAAGGATAAATGTAAGGAATCATCAAAAATTTAATTTTCCAAAGTAATAAGTAAACTAATGTAGAAAAATAATTGAATATAGTTCGAATAGTGTTTTAAAGAATCATTTCATAAATTCTTAGTAAATAGAACATTCATTATACTTACTAAAAATTCAAACAGAAAAGTTGTTCTTGTGTAAGTATTCTAAATCAGCGTTTATTTATTCTAGCTTTGAGAAAATACACATATGAAAGTCGAGTCAGACTTCGCTTGGAAATAACAGAAAAGTGCTACAAAGAATTAGTGCATAAGGTAACATTTAGACACTGTTTAATAAATAACTGGGTTGCTAGAGGAATAACGCCGAGATAATAAATATACCGACGCGGCGTCCAGTAGACGAATGGCATATGAAAGAGGGATAAATTTGAATTCCGTGTAAAGGGCAGAATGAAGATATTAATTAAGAATTATAGTGGTCAATCGAAAGTGCAAAACACAAGGAGTTTTGGGTCTGAAGTTAAAAATACGAAAGTAACATGGAAAGCTAGTATAACCTTTGTCGGGGGAATCTTTTGGTTTTAGCTATTCGAAAATTGTCAACGTCGAAAATCTCAAGCATCTGCCTGTTAGCATAGCCGCTGAGGTAGAATTTCCAAAATATTTGAGATTGTTCTCGACAGGATTCAAGGCAATTGTATTTCTGTATAATTTCTGCCCGTTTTGGGTTGTTAATGAAAACTCGACAAGAAGTATATGCTTGCCCGATCGTATATAACATCGCAGTTGGAGGTGTTTATCTATGTTTCTTTTATGGAACTAGTAGGAACCTGAGATATTCGTTTGGCGTGTCCAAAATCACCTATTTACCGTCACTGAATAATCCCAATAATTAAGGTAATTAAATAACAGACATTGACTTTCAATTTGAACTCTTGCGAAACAAATGAATTAAAAACTATATAATGTTGTTAAGTCAATTTTATGTACGATGTGGTTTGAAATAGCGACCTTAACTTGTTAAAATTAATTACCGAATAACGTAATAGTTATATCTTTTTCTTTACCATATATTATTAAGTCATTATATCATTACGTTTGGCGTGTATCCTAATTTTGTTATGATGTCGTTGGCGTAAAAGGGAATGGTTAATTACAGGTTAATTATACATAACTTGTTCCGGTCTAAAGGGCGATGCTATTTTGTATATTAGAATTGCGTAGCGCTTTCCCGTTAACCAATGTTTCATATTTTTGGGTTTTAAGGCATATTGTGGCCAATTTTGAATGTTTATGAATTATTTCTGTGTTATAAATATATCATGTAGCCCTGATTTAATTTTATAAGCATGTTTAGTGCCAAACTGCTGTCCTTGTTTTAATAATATACATTTCACCAAAACCTTAACGTGAAAGTGCGTATACAATATATTTAAACCGATCTAGCCATATATTAGAAAGCGAAAAGTTATTACAGTTGTTTCGAGCTAAATTTAAAACCTTCATAACATTATATTACTGCGATTAAAAATAATAATGATATACCAGGTGGGCAAATGTAGCACTCGTTCCTTCAATTATTCAACGAAAGTGAAGTACGTCCTTGCAGGGAGCTAGTTGCGGTAACTGTATATTTGATGACACAACTGGGTGAGAAAGAGCTAATTATTTGTTTCGCCTATCTTCTATTTGCTTCAATAGACCCACCTCCACCTAAACAGTTAAGGGATTTAATTCAATTCTGTAGGTAAAATCAAAATGAGCTCCGTATTAGATGTTATTCTAATGCACTAATCAAAGCAATGAACCCACGTTTGTCACAGCCAGAAACAAGGGGGTACTCGATATCACACTTGGATCCTCTGGCATCCTACAGACAATTACTACAAGGTGGAGGGGCTCCCAGGAGTATTCGCTCTCGGACCACGGGTATATTGAGTTCCAAACGGAAATCAATCAAATCTCACAACCTCACGAAGCAAAGGATCCAGCATGAACTGAATGAAACTCCTACAGAGATTCGAACAGTGCGTGTATGAGTACACTGCTTGGTCGGATTAGTAACTAAATAGACTTAGACTAGCAGAAAATCTCTAGAAGACTGAACTGAACAAGTTATTTGATGAGAACTGTCCTGTGCGAACAACAGTTCCAGGGTGGGATCACACATGGGACGTTCTCCGGAAAGAAACTAGACGTCTCTATAACAGGGCCAGAAAGACCAACTCAATCGCTGATTGCGATGCCTTTGGTACCTATCAGAGGAGCTATAAATTGAAAATTAGTCAGCAAGATCACACAGTGCCCTCAGACGTGTTCCCCACTGAAAATTGGGATCCTTTAAACTTCTATCAGGCAATTATATTGCCTCAGATGAGGAAATTTTAACGTTATTGATTAACACTCGTTTTCCGGGAGTTAAATCAGTTAATGAATCTCTAGACCATAATACCGTCCGTAGATTTTACAGTTCTAAATGCAGGTTTGCCAGCACAGTGCTAACCTTACCTAACGAAAAGTAGGCTATGAATAGATTTAAAACTAACTAATAGCCACGTAGTAATGGTATCTATCATACTTTACTTCTAGAGGGAACCAAAATTCTTGATTGTTACCTCTTAAAACTTTACAAGGGCAGCTTGGTACTAAGCTATATTCCACAAGTCTGGCATCAATCCAGGGTGGTCTTCTTACTCAAAACTGCTAGGCCATCTGACGGCGAAGTCGAAGCGTTTCGCCCAATTAGCTTGACATACTTCCAATTGGAAGGAATGGAAAAGATGATTGCAGAATATATACGTAGTAAGGTGCTGAGGGACTCCTCTTGGCACCATCACCAGCATGTCTATCAACCAGGCAAGGGTGTAGAGACAACCCTACATGAGCTTGTTTACAGGATCCAAAATGTGTGGTCTGACAAACAGACAAGCCTTGGAGTTTTCCTACAAATCGAATAACCATTTGGTAATGCTACATTCGACTCTATACTCTCAGCTGCTTCTTATCATGGTGTACATTCCAACATTTTGTTGCAGATAGGAAACCTGCTCAAGGGCAGAACCTTCAAAGCGGCCCTAAATCACTATAAATTACGGCCTCAACTACAAAAGGCTGCCCAATGGGTCTATCCATAAGGTGGACACCACTTTTATGGAACTTAGTTGTGACGACCTACCGAGGGCACACAACTATAAGGGGATTTTTGCTCAGGGCTATTAAGATGTCATTGTCTTGCATATCACTGGGAAATTTAAATCTACTGTTAGGGGTGTCGCCCAAGATGCCCTAAACATAGTCACTAACTGGTACGACGTCCACGAGCTAGTCATCAATGCCAGAAAAACGAAGGTAGTACTCTTTACCAAAAGGAGGACTCCTATTCAAGGGCCTCTTTTGGTCAAACAGAAAACCATATGTTGGGATTATAATGTTAAATATTTGGGCGTAATTCTCGACCAAAGGCTAACATGAAAATACCTCATATTGGAAAGAGCAAAAAAAGCGACGAAAAACTTTTGGACGTGGCATGGTACCTATGGGGTTACGTGGGGCCTGAATACCAATATGGTACATGAAATGTATACGGCGATGGTCAGACCGACCTTAACCTATGCAGCACTTGCTTGGTGGCCGGGTGTGTGGAGCCAAAGAAACTATGCGCACATCAATACAGTACAACATAGGAATCGGGAACGCCATAAGAACCACACCACCTGCAACTCTGGAGGTATTGCTTGATCTGCATCCCTTGTAACTTGTGATGGCTACAGCTGGGGGCACACTTCAACGACTGACAGCTTTCCGAGCTTATCTTGGGGCGCGAGTGAGCGTGTTACCTCAGTGAGGGCCTTCAACACTCTATTTTAGAGTGCAGTTATTTCTGATATTGGGCTGCCGATTTTTGTGTGAGAATGAATTATTATTTGGTCGGGGACTTAATCTGCTCACGAGGCGCTATCGTCTGCGCACCTCTGAGCGAGCTTTTTTTTCTGCTTGGGATGTGTTTATACCAGCTAAGCGCTTTTGGCTGTATTGTGGCACGTATGCAGTTTCTTTGCTATACATTGTGCTTGGATGGGGTGTGTTTGTAAACGTTTTGACTTGAAATTGGAGGCTTTCATAGCCCTCTGCCATTGCTATCAAGTCTGCATTGCTAGAAAAATCTTCACGTCTGATATAGGTTTCATATTCTGGTCTCAGATTCTCGTAGCATCTGTCTACTTTATCTATGAAGGAAATTTTGCTATGTCGACGTATTAGCGTTTGCAAGGCTGCGATATAATCTCTTATTTTCTCATCAGCACCTTGAGTTCTGTTTCGAATCTCTTCTTCGAGACGATATTTATATCCTGGGGGAAAATAACTACTTTTTAGAGCTACGGTGAAGTCATTCCATGTGTTCCAACCCCGTTGTTGTTTCTATACCATAATACAGCTTTATTCTTTAACACTTCGGGCAAGGATTGCAATAAATCATGGTATTTGATGTCATCGCAATTTGGTAATTCATCGATTCTCTCCAGAAACGATATTGGGTTACTAGTTCCATCAAATTTTAAGTTCCACTTTCGTATAGTGTTTGCGACTTATGCTTTTTTTGAAGCATGCGTTGTTTTCTTTGCATCTGTGGCTGATATATATTGTAAAGCTAGGTCTTCTTCAGTAATTTTGTTTAAATAACTTTTGTTTTGTTTCAGTATTCGAAAACTTTAAAAAATTTTTGGGGGCACTTAACAGAATATTTGGTAAGCATTTGGACTATTTACACTACCTTTTATTAACCTATGTATTAGTAGGTACTACAGTGAAGATTATGTTGAAGACCGGGGGATTGTTGTAAGTAAATGTTCTTCATGAAACCAACACCAAGAGTTTTTGGGGGATATTATTGTATCTAGCTTTTGAAAATGAACTACCGAGGGAATAACTCTCTGGAGAAGTTCTTTGAAACCTTTTGTAAAACTATCAGGAAAAAGCTTTAGGGAAGATGTTTAGGTGATAGGCTTATGAATCAGAGGATGAGGAATACACTTTAGAAGATGTAAAATGACTTTTAGAACAAGTCAACTTAAAAGCATTTTTCTGCGTGTGCATACATTTTGTGTGCATGTATTTTGTTCATTCATTATGTGCATGCTTTATTTTCGTACTGTTTTGTTCTGGGTGCCTTTAGTAAATATATTACAATATATTTATAATTGTACGAATATGTTGGGTAACTTTTTCTATATCTATCATAGACATACATTGGGATTGACACTTTTTCTCTATAACTCTTGGGGACATTGAGCTTCTAAACGTCGGGCCTCAGTTTTTCTCTATACCTCTTGGGAATATCGAGCCTCTAAACGTTGGGCGTCACTTTTTATAACATTAGTTTCGGTTATAGGTATCATACAACTGTTATTTATTCAGCTGTTATGCCTTTCGACTATGTTACAGTTAGAGATTTGGTCGCAGGTTAGCGATTTACTTACCAAGAGGTTTTATTACTCTTTGTGGCTTTATGAATATGTAGATTATACTCATATTTTATTCGATACGGCTTTATACCATCAACATTTGTATAATGATTCCATTAAATTCACATTATATTTTAAAATCAGATATTTAATATGTATGTTCAATGTACGTATATTTACAAATATCTATTCTATGTTAATTTCTATGATCTAAAACCTACTCATGCATCCTTCTATTCATTCTATCTTCAAAAATTCTATTTAGCGCAGTTATAAAACAGTAGTTGCAGAAGTTTAGTTATGCTTTGAACAAGTGCATGCTTTTAAGGATTTATATCAAGGTGAGTGAAATAATATGTATGAATAGGAATTTCATTTAAGTCCGAAACGTCCTTGCCTCAAATGCTGTGGTGGGGGATCTAAATTGTTCATTCTAAAACTGGATCGTGCTCCTTTTACAATAAACAACAGCCTTACAGTTTCTCTGAATTGTCCGCAAGAAATTGCTTAAAGCTGCTTTTGTGAGGGATACATAGGAAGTTTGCAATATTTATTATAAAGTCGAAATGACCTTACTTTATAATAACAGTTTAGCTGTAAGCGTCCTCGAAACGTTCTTAGGGCGCCGGATAGGAAGATTATATATATCTATTAGTAGTTTTAGTCGGATCGTCCTTACCAAAGCTAATAATAGTAACGTTTATGGGTACGGGGTTTTTGTTAGTTTGAGAACGGGATAAGTTCTAACTTTTGAATGCATTTGCATGGTTATTTATAGTTGAAGTTATCTTAATTTCTTGGAAATCTAACCTTTCTACAAATATATAATGTGTGGGGGGACCTTTTAAACTATTGTTAAAATTCTTCTGAAATTTTCTATAATTGCAGGTCTTTATAATTATTTATAGTAATGTACTTATAATTATTATAATTGACATGTCACTTAAATTAGTTTCTAAGTTTTATTCCTATATGTATATATAGGTATCATCTTTAAAATAATTTTTTAAGTTATAGATTCTTTATCTCTAATAAAAATTATCAATTTTTAAGAATTCATTTATATCATATTTACAGTCACTTCTATATATCTATTTAATCGTCTAATAGATAATTTTGATTAATTTCTATGAATTTAACATTAATTTATTTGAAGTCTTCTGTTTATTTATCAGATGCTTTATTCTTATTTTCTACCTATTTAATTATCCTAATAATTAATCAAGTATTTATTTCTTAACGATTCTGTAGATTACCTTTATTAAACGTGATCATCATTAGCTTCTTTTAATTTTGTTTGCGGAAATTTCATACAAATGACTAATAATACAGTGATCTGACGATTCCTTACAAGTTCAATGAGCAATTGATACAATGGGTCTAAGTGGCCTGAGTGGTTGTTCGTTAACCTCACTTGCCTTACAAAAACAACAACAACCACAACCAAGTACAGCCTTAACTATTGTCCAGCGTCGATTCGATACGTAATTTGTAGTAACGCTCCCAATATATCCCTTTAATATACAGGGTGTGCCAATTTTAGTTCCCTTTTGATAACTAACATCAACCCTTGATTAGCAGTACACTACAGAAGGCCCTTTTACCCAAATGTAAATAGTGAATTAAGACTTCGTAATATACAGGATCCGTCATAAATAACTAACTCTTGCCGTTTGGCGTATTTTCCTTCAGCTTTAACTATATCCCGAATCTGCATTACCGTAGGTGTATCTGTCTCCACACTTAAGGTAGGTCATCAATCGTCAGATTTAAAGGTCAATAGCGTCTATGAATTGCCAAGATCCAGTACCCATACTTCTTTTTTGTTAATAGTGGATGCTGACAATCTCATCTGCTTTAGACGGGAACCACCCGAAGGCGAAGATATTGATACAGACAATATTCTAGAAGCTGCGGGAAATTTCTTCAGAAATGATCGAGAGCGAATATATTTTGAGAAAAATAAATGGCATATATTTTATACACCTGCTAGAAATTACAGAAATCCTGATGATATTGTGAAAGAATTGAATCAGCATGAACTAATAAAATCTATAGCGAAATTTAATTATAGCAAAATAACCCATTGAATTTCTATAAAGTTTCATACTAGGTTGACGTTGTTGGTGCTATCTCCACGCCTAGCTCTTCAGCTTAGTTACGCACCTAAAGAAAGTTTAGTCCAGGAACCTACACCACTCTACCTTAGTAACGTTTAGTATGGCTTACTTTCCCAAATATTCAATTGCTGTAACATTTGTGAAGCACAAATAGTAGGACATGTGTTTGGACCTTTAGGATGCATTGTAAATATTAGGAATAAAGATTATAGATACAGGCGTTACAGAGATGCTACATTTTCACCGATACGTTATATTCTAGTCCTTATAAAAGATTTCAGAATTTGGAAACACATACAAAGACAAACACTGGGGAAGTCGTACCGTTCGAGTTTGGAACGTTGGGCTTGAAACTACATTTTAAAAAGATTGGAGAATAGTAAGTTGTGTATATTAACAGTATTGCGTTAACCAGGCGGGTAGTGGAATATGAGTCATTTATAAAGTGCCCTATACCAGAATGTTCACGGAATTGGACCATTTTTGGGTGGAACCTTTCGAGGCATTCTTACAATCTTTAGATCGGGAGCAAAAGCTATTGAAAGGAGGCTTTAAGAACAGAAGCACAAATTCTCAGTGATATTAGGGATTATAGACCTGTGGGCGAATCATTTCAAAATAGAATGCATGAGGGTGTCCAAACGTAAAGCAGATCATAGAATTAACAGTTTGATGCCATGATCTGGATATAAAAGTGTAAAACGTAATAATAAACATCATTTTCAAATAAAATCTGTTAAGAAGAAGATCTCTTCGCAACCAAAAGCTATTCCTGCAAATTATGTAGACATATTCACAAAACAATAGTAATAATATGGCTTTCCTTCACGCAAAATCTTGTGAATGCGTCAAGTCCGAACTTGTTTCGTTCGCTTTACCTTCAATATAGTATTGAAAAGGGCCAGTGAATTTTCTATAAGCCTGTTTTTCCAGTATCTGATGACGCTCTAATTGAATTTGTTGTACCAGGAACAGGAAACGGTTATGTGAATCTAAGTCAAACTATATTTTATGTGTGCACGTCTAAATGCGTGCGTATGCGTATGTGCGTGTGTGCGGGTGCGCGAGATCATGTCATACTTTGATGTTCTTACTATCCAGTGATCGGTTTCCACATAGGTTGGTGACGCAGCGTAGTAACATTACTCGTGATGGCACCAAAGTTTACCTTCTGGGAGATTCCATAATTTAGAGTAAAGCCCTTCACCTTACATATCGTGCTAGTTAAGCTGTCATCATTCCTTACTTTATAACTGTAAGTTTTAGGACGCCCGCTCGCAAAGTCTATGATATGGCTATCAAAAATGACCCAGTCCGTCATGCTTCCGAGGTAGTCGCCTGTCAACGGCATCCTTCACCTGTATATTAGATTGTAGTAATTAATGGTGTGTTAGATAAATATTAAATTTTAAAGATTAGCTGGTTTATAAATTGAAATAGCTAACTTTGCATCAAAGCAATAGAACTCGGGCCCCCAATTTCTCTAAGTAGCCGTACGGTTGTAAATGCTGCAAGGGCGATATTAATCGTCTTCAGAGGTTCATTAAATCTACAGGCCTACTCCAATAATTACAAAGCCATTCAACTCGACAGACGGATCGGTAGCAGTTTCAAATAATTTGCACGGATCAGAAACGATGCTAGTTTGTATCAAATTCTCTCCTTGCGCTAGTTTACCCCACAAACAATTCACGCATCGGTCGTATTGCTCCATTTGAACTCCCAGATTTCATAAACACTGGTTGCCACATATTCCATTTGAATAGTCTTCTTGAGCTCGCCTCTCACAAATGTACCCATAAAAGATCGCTCATCGTCAGAATGAGTACACTCATTTTCATGCATTATTTCAGCGTAAGTTCTGCACAAAACAAACATAAGTTTACCGTGCATTTGACAAGGTAAAACCATGCGTCAAAACGTGGCATTTTATGATGCCTTCAACAGTACCTAGAGATAACGATTTACATGCTACAGCACCTATATCTAGCTTAGGGTGACCCATGTGGTACATCCCACATTTATTAACGAACGGATGCAGAGAGTAGGCATCAAAGTAACGTATGATTTCACTTTCTGCTGCCTTATAATACAGCTTTATGAAGTTGGTGCGCCCTTCAAAGAATGCGCCTCTGAGAGCAACGGCGCCATTTTTAAATGTTGAAGATTTTATGTAAATGACGAAGATTCTGGATTGCATTTTAAAAAGATTCTAAACTCACCTTCTCTCATCTCCACCAAGATATACCCTCCAGATATAATTTTCGCAGTTATGGCTTCTGTTACTTCTCGCTTGGTTACCATTGTATCCAGTTTGTTACTAGATAGTGGAGCCATCTGGTCGGGGAAACAACTCTCACCTGAAGGTAGCATCTATGGAAATTATATATCGTGTTTGTCGCCTCACAAACCCATCAACTAACATACCATCTAACAGACGTTTATCGTCATCGTTACCAGGATATTGAATTTCTGCGTGTAACGAGTATTCCAACCATATTAGCTATCTTAAAACAATCTTTAGCTGACTGTCGCTCATTCTGTAACCGTTCGGTGGAATCATTCCTATGCCACCTAAAATTAAAATATATTAGATATTACGAATACCACTAAATATAGAGCCTGTGCTGCAGTACATGATTCACGAAAGTGGTCAACACTGTTCTCGCTAGTGAACAGCTTCCAGAATTCCAACGAAAATTTTCTTAAGATGTCGACATCGGAAAAATAATTTTTCTCAATGCATATTTTTATATCCAAAACTGCATTGTTCTCCTTCTCACTACGATACCACTTCAAGAAAGCTTCGCGTTTCTCATAGTACATTTCATCCATATCATAGGCTGTATTAAAGAAATGCGGGAAGCAGCCTCTGCAACCCTTGAAATTAAAAGTTTTCCCAGATCCATTGGTACATAATTTAAAAAGTCTATGAATTTTATATTTCCGTATTTGATGGACATCAGCTTTATCCTGTTAGTTATAACTTCCGAAGACCAATTGCTTTTCGGCCAAATAATTTTCTTCAACAAAACCCTAGAACTGTTACGCCGAACCCGCTCCATTCCTGAGTTGTAACGTAACCCAATAATGCTTTCACTGGACTAGCTCTTAACGCCTGTTGGCGATTTCCGCAGTTTTTGGACTTTTTATTCATGTTTTCATTAATCATGCAGTCTAAGCAGAAACACTGTGCCAGTCAAAGAATCGACTCGTGCATATAGACGTCCTTTACGACTTCTGAGAGCGTTCTCTGTCAGCATTCAAAGTTATAAAAGACAAATTTAAATTTTTTGTCTTCTTTATTGTGAGTTGAGTATGCAACATAGATGCCTCATGACTTGCAGTATTTTTTCCACATACGTGACGGTCAGACCATTTAACATATACAGGGTGTCCGCGTTATAGAAGGTATTATTTAACACGTGTGTACTCAAGCCCTTTGTGAACATAAATTTGCAGGAATGCTTAATCTAACGTAAATAATATCCTAAATTTTCGCGTAAAAATCTGTCATGGATACAGACTTGTAACATCCTTTACCATGAAACGTACTTAAAAACGTAAAGATCCCTATATTTGTTGACAAATATCATGCTACCTTTACTATTGTAGTATATTTTCGGGTCCAAGGTCGTCAGCTGTTTTAATAAAAAGTAGTCGAACGTTTCTTTAAATCAACTAAGTTTGCTTGTATGTGGTCAAATACTGATATTAATAATAATAATAAGTCTTTATTGTGCATAAGCATATAAAAAAGTACAGATTTACTTGTAATAACTTTAAGAAATGTACACAATGGGCGAAGTTCAGGGAGTGACAGAGGTCACTACCTGCTCTTCCCCTTAACCCATAATTATATTAAAATACATGAAATTGTACAGGGATATCTATTGAATGTCATTTACGTTGTATTTTCGAGTAAAATTGATAGGGATACTAAACTATTTCAATTTTGCATTAATAAATTTTGCAGTTGTTTCTTAAATATTTTTAAAATGAAATTACTAATGCCTTAGGCCTACGACTTTTGGGTTTAGCTGCTGTAACAGTACCAGAAACCCTTTGTTCATGTGAAATCCTTTCAACACTGCGTGTGCTAATTCCCAAACATTCCGCTGTTCGCTTTGT
>JAHWXV010235078.1:0-23250 GCA_024586415.1 Phrixothrix hirtus | reverse complement strand
AATTTTATTTACAATAAGCAGGAAAGCAAGGTATAAACATTTATTCATTCACTATTTATAAGTAATGAATTCCCAAAACCCCAAAATAATTTAATTTGGCACGTAATCGAAAAGATACCGTGACAGCACTTCTTTGAATTTTTAAATATTGGGCCTTTATGGCAGAATAGTTACACTTAGTTTTAGTATTCATTTGTGACATCAATTTATATGTAATTTTTGATGGTAAATCTGATTTTTCAGATAATTTTTCGATTCTTCTAAGTATTACGTATGTGTAACATTCCAATTTCATATCAGATATTTCGATTTCCTTGTATATTTATGTTAATGCACTCTCTACATTCGGATCTATCCTGGAATTATGGGGATAATTCAGGTGTATCCTGTTTAACACATCAAATATTTTATAACTTTACAGTTTGTAAATATTCCTTATAAGAGTCAAAATTAACTAATAAATTCATAAAAATTTATAGTTAATCAATCCCCCGATTAGTTCTAG
Organism: Phrixothrix hirtus; assembly: GCA_024586415.1. NCBI lineage: Eukaryota > Metazoa > Arthropoda > Insecta > Coleoptera > Phengodidae > Phrixothrix > Phrixothrix hirtus. Next base: position 22,745 of record JAHWXV010235078.1, on the reverse strand, counting down.
ATTCATACATATATGAATACATCTACAAGTTTTCTGGCTGTGTTAATAAAAGTAAACCACGTGAAGCAAGAAGTTGATAGATTTTACAGTAAATTTAAAATGTTGGGTCAAAGTTAGTTGCTGTTGAGACGTCGGTGATAGTTCCGTTTTAGATTAAAAAATTGAATAAACCACTAAATATACAAACGTCGCATAAATATCATACACATCTCAAGTACCACCATGATATGCAGCAGATCTCAACCGCAGATCTTGATTGCATTTCCTTTATTGTGTTGAATTTGTTATTATGTGTCTGTTACATCCGTTAGGAATAGGATTGTACGTATAATTTTGAATATTTATTGTTGTTCTTGCCTATGCAAGATATTTACGTATGTATATTGTATTAAGTCCTTAGCTATTTCTAAATGAAAGACAAAATTCGAGAAATGTGTTTTTATATTATTCAACTTATCAGTACAAATTGTTAAAAATATTAATTATATCATACATTGTTTACCTAATTAGTGATAAATTTGCTAAGTAGAACCTCATATAAATAATAATAAAGCGAGCAGATATGTAATTTATGTAATTCGTTGATTTAGTAGGTGAATACTAGCACTTTTAATTACCAAATATAAAAAAAAATCTACTTTTGCTATTTCACTATCTAGTAAATAAAATAGTTTAACAATAAAGCTTAGACTTCTCTCTAAAGTTTAGCGATAATGTAGTAAAATATGGTACTGATTACAAATAAATAGTGATTACGTTTTGCTAAATAAATAGTTGACAGTATAAGTGATTAAACCAGTTATTGCTATATAATTTATTTCAATTTACAAAATGCATATGCATGAATATTAATGTGAAAATAATAAATGTACAACTACATCTAAACTCTTTAGATATATATTTACATATTATATAAAATTCAATAATTATTTCATTAATCATCGATTAGTAAATGTCCCCAGGCTGATGTGTTACATCCATCACAACATATAAATCGTTTATCATCATTTGCACTAAGAGCAATTTTGTTTTGGTTACTAGTATATATTTCATGTTTATATGTACTGAAAATAGTCTTTTTTACAAATAATGACACGTTGGTATTTAAGCACTCCCTATAGTCATGTCCAGATATGTCTTGATTTACTACACACCTTTTGCTTTCTTCACCGAATCAATATGATCATCGTATGTTGAATATGCACACAATTTTGGACGAAGTGCTATAATTTCATATAAAATACGGCCTACTGCTTTATCTTTCGTAAGTCCAAGAACTGCTTTCTTTTGTAGAGGGATTTTGTATAAATTATTTAGTTTATAATTGCTGGTGTCAAATCTTTCAATATTGTTGCGTATGTCTTCATATAAAACAGTAGTTTCAATAAGTAATATGAAACTGTCGGTATCACAATAGCATAGAGTTGCACGGATTTTGTAATTTGGTTTAATGAAATCATAATAAAAGTCATAAATGAGAAATTTCAGTAGCTCTAATACTGAAAATGCAGCATAAATTAGTTTGTTGTATGTGACCCTTAATCTTTCTAATTGTATCACTACCAATGTCTCACTAAATACTGGAATACTTTTCATGTTAATCTTCGCTATAAGACTTTCAGCTCCACGTCTTTTCCAAAATCTTCCCAATGGTTTACCAGTCTTACATCTACGCGTTTATCGACATTTTCCATTGTTTTCCCATAAACACTGTTATTCATCAATTTGAAGAAGTCTTTTTCGAAACTATTTTTAGCATTTTTTCGTAATTTAGTATTTAGATCTATATAATCCTTTAATCATGCGGGTTGATTGAATTGCAATACACAATGAGTTTTTATAACTTCTAGGCCATGTTTAAGTGCTTGTTTCAAGTTTCTATAATGCTCTACGTATTTTTTTATGATATAAGTTTAGAATTAATTTTTTATTTTGAAATTTGACTTAAGGTGGTGGAATATTTTCAGGTAGGACGTGTAGCAGATTATGTGCTGAGTGGAGAGATTTAGGATATTTAATATCAACTTCTAAAAAGTATCCAACTGACGAATTGTTATCGATACTTGAAACATTGAAATTTAAAATTTCGGTATCTGTTCAGAACCACCCAAGGGAGACGCCTATGTTTTGTGACGTCAGCAGCGTGTCCTATTGCCTCCACTAAACAAGTACTATAACAAGAAAAGAGTGCATTTTATGTTTTCGCCGATAACAAACGCAAAGAACTTATTCTTACATTTCTACATATATTAATTGTTTGAATTTCAAATTAATGCTAATTTTTAGTAACTGCATAGAACCTCATTATTTATAAAGTGAAAATAAAGGAGTTTTGGTTCTTCAAAACGTTTCATTTTTACATGAAGACAGTCAACCCATCACGAACCAAACTATAATACAATCCAAAACAGTATCATTTAGCCCTTTAAACCGACTGTACGGTAATAATTGGGACATTGCCCATCCATAAAGATTATTTGCATCTCCATATGCAAGATATGTTGAAGGATGATTTGGATTGTGATCCTTCATATATTTATTATTAGCTCTAACATATCAAGTGATGCTTGACAGATGCCAGCTCTTATACCTTTTTGAACAAAATGATGCATGTCTATATCTGTGAATAGTTCTAACTCAATTCCAGTCATTTTTAACATTGCTTGCCAACTAAGTCCTACTATTGTAAACTGCTGGGCTGGGTCGAGCTGGTATGTGTGAAGGCATAGATTCCTGAACTCTTTAAATACATTGCATAACAGTAACACGTCGATTTTAAGATATAAATTAGAGTAATCTTTTAAATTTCGATACTTAAAAGTATTCCATACGTTAATGGCATGTTCATATTCATTGTTAGTAATATGTTCATTATTCAAGGAATTGTAAAAATTTTCTTTAGCTGGGAGGTTGGTTTCATTTAAACGTTCAAACGAATTCATATACTGATAAGGAAATATCCTTTTCTTCATGATAAATCACATTCTTCATTCGTTGGAAAGAATTTTTTTATTTCAAGTAGTTGTTCCTTTTCTAAGTTCTTTGCAAGTTTTTCCAAAGAAGTACTTATAAATCTAAATGAATCCAAAAATCTTAACTTCTTATAAGCCTTCTGAATGATATAATTTTTATCTACATACTCATCTACCAATAACGATTTTGTAAATGAAATGAATTTCTCCTTATTTTCAGGAATAATATCAATTTTTTCATTATCACATGCTAATTCTTTTATAAATAGATGTAAATCGTAATTGGACATGTTATAAAAAAATATTGTAGTCATTGTTAGTATTTTGTAATTTAAATTACATTTATAATGTGGTGTTCCAACAAGTTTTGATGTTAGGTGGTCATGATCTGCCACTTTATCTAAAGAATCAAGTTTTCTATTGCATATATGACAAATTGAAGCCATATCAAACATGTGCTGTTCTTCTGCACTAAGTTTATCCACAGGAAACACTATCTTTAAGTGATTGTTATATATTTTCTTAATATTCACAGAAAGTTTCTCCATAAATACCTTTGGACAGTCTTCTCCCGTATATGTTCCATATTTACTCAAGATATCACTTGATGTAAGAACAAAAACTGTATGGAACATGAAGATAAGTTTTAGTCGTATAACTATTGCAAGGATTTGGAGTGGTTATTTGAATTGGCTGCTGAAGTGATTTGAAGTCTGCATAAATAACGAATGGAACCCTCATCTTCCTTTCATAGCTATTGAATTTTAAAATATTTCCGGGACTGAGTCACCTGTTTTGTTTAGCTTTAGATCCTTTGTAGGCATGACTGTGTAAACTTTATTAGTCATTAGTTTTTTGTAAAGGTAATGAAGATTCTTTAGGGAAAAGGGTTAAACATCCACCACATAAGAATTTTTTCCCGTTATGGTTTGCAATTTGCGCCCTGATAAGACGTGAAATGTCTTTGATCCATACATAGTGCCCTTTAATACCTTCTTCAATGTATAATAAATTTATATGTGTTTGTTGAACAGCTTTTGTGTAATATAATGGACCCACAATATTTTAGTTTTTATTTTCAGAATTCAATTCCAATCCATACACATTTACACTGGCATTATTGTTATTTTCGAATTTGCTAATGTCTTTTAGTTTCATTGGAAATTCCAATCCGATTAGATTAAGCACTTCTGAGTAATGTGGATACGATGATGTCCGATCGGTGTATTTAGAAACCGAATGAATTGCTGATCTGTGATGGCTGCTTTTATTGAATTTGCTTAAGTATTGCAAGCAATATTTCCGCCGCTTCCACGTGTTTTAGAATGATGCATTAATGCATCATTTCTAGAAAATATTTTAGTACACTTATTACAACGGAACATCTTGCTTTGTTAAAACTTGGAGATCTGAACAGTACAATAAACACCAGTAACTGAAAGAAAGTTCGATCGTGATCCCTTTTATACAATGCGGTGATGGATGATTGCGCATGCGCAAAAAATATATGTACACATCGTGCATTTTCGGTGCGCTTCTTCGGTTTCGATCGTGTGACATCCTATTTACGTATATATTTTGTATAAATACGCTGCGGGTTAAAAAGTAGTTCCTATGAAAGTGTTCAGAGGGGGTGATTAAAAATTATGCGTATCAAATATCCTAGTTTATATAGTATTCCCGCACGTGACCTAGTGTTTCTTTGATACATTGAAATTGCTATCTTGAAATTGAAAGTTCCTTTACAAAGGGCTGAAAATTAGATAGATACATCGGTAATCCGAGCTTGGAAACGTCGTGGTTGTACTGACGACTGTGATTTTCCCAATTTTGTCTTGTTAGTTATACTTCCAATTTTCCTCTAAATCTATTGACATACTTCACATATGAAAATACCCTAGAAATTGTCTTTTATAACAGGCTGGTTACCTTTGATTAATTTCATATCAAACATGAGTCATATTTCCCACCAAAAAACTAACAACAACTAACACTAAAAAACTATCAGTTTTGATATGACGCTCCCCTGCCATAATGCTAAAAGTGGAGAGAGTAAACGTTTGATATCGCCCATGTTATTTTCCCTATGCCAGATTGGGTGATAGTGGTGGGTCTCGTGCTCTCTAATATTAACTACTCCCATAAATAATAATTACAATAAATTTTTTGAACTTAAACACCCTTTCCTATGTAATTTATGTACAGCTGATTTGAATTTAAAAATGAGAACACGGAGTGCTAAGTTAAATATATTTTGTAACGAAAAACAAATCTGCATAATTTTAATAGAAGATTTACAAAGGTACTAAATTTTCCTCTGAAAAGAAATTTACAGCAAATTTGGTAGTAGTAAAATAAAGTGCTGCGCCTTTATATGGCGCAATTGTTCTGATTTCAAATAATTTAGGTACAGTATAAAATTGAATTTAAAATCTAAAATGTTAACTATTATTTTAATGTAGCTAGCTACACGTATGTATATGTATATTCTATATTTCAAACAAAGTAATGAAAATACAATTTCAATTGCGTTGCATTAAACTTTATTCGTCGTTAATTCAAATTTCGCCTAGATCGAATACTGGGTGTGTCAATAGTCTGTGTTAAGTGTGGGACATGCTTTAGTAGCCTTTGTGTTTAAAATTGTATATTCTAATTTAGACATGAAAGTAGGTCAACCTACATATTATAAACCTTGAAGTGAATCGAGAGCGTATAATGGCTTAAATAAAAACCTGAAATTCAACCCCTATTATATAATTTTTTAATACGTGTTTCTTTATCTTGACCGAATATTAAAATAATAACCAAATGCATTATTACAACACTTATCTATTTAAAAACAAAAATCGACTATAATATAATATCTCTAAACAATTTACTATTTTAATACACTGATATTCATAAATTAAGAAACTACCTAAAGTATGAAAGTTATTTAAACGAGATTTCTAAATAATTTACTATTTTAAGATAATGCTAAGTAAAAGCATTTAATTAGAAGTGGAAAATTTATAGTATTATATTTTTATTTGTTTCTAGCAAGAAACTGGTGCGCTGGTTGATTTATTCTATAACAACATGTTCATTTTATATTATTGAACCAAGCCACAATCATAAACAGTACATTACTTTGATATTGGACGTTTTTAGTATTAAACATTAATACAACATTCCAAAATATAGAGAAAACTTCTATAATGGCGCGTATTACAAAATTCGAACACCGGAGAAGAGACAGCCGAATATCTTAATCATAAAATTACCGACAATACTGTAAAAAAATTAGGAATGACATGTGTTAGTATATTTTCGTGATAAATCATGCTTTACATCAGATTAGCAGTTTGAATAAATCATGCTTCCTCAACCATTCCTGTGGATTCTAGACATGTGAAAAGACTATTCACTGCTTAGATAGTTGGTTCTGTAATTAGTATTGATGGGTAAAGATGCTAGCAGCTAAATTGTACTTATAAATAAATGTTGGAATAAATAAGTGCATAACGTACGTGTTCAATAATAGTTGGGAATTGTGTAAATAGGAGAACTAAAGTCAATAATTAAATAACTTGCGATTTTTGTTACAATTGGTTTCAGGGTGCGATTTTAATATTTCGGTCGTAAACTTACAAGAAAATATATAAATCAAATTAAATAAATAGAAGTATGTTAAAATTAAATGTTGTTGATGCCTGTTATTAGAAGTATGGATAAAAATATGAAATCTCTATTGGAAATGCTCTACAAAATCCAGGATACAGACAAGAATAAGTTACAAGAAGGAATGATATTCAATCGAAATAAATTACAAGCGTAAGTTAAATCAAGTCAAAATAAATTACAAGACAAAATTCTGTCAGTTAAATCAAGTCAAATTAAACTACATGAAGAGATCATAATAATTCAAAATAGATTACAAGAATAAATTACCACTAAAATACAAGCAGAAATTAAATCAAACCAAGATAAATTACAAGGAAAAATCGAAGGCATGAGATGACAATGATGTTTAAAGAATGAAATTAAAACAACAGAAAAAGTGAATCAGGCAACTAAGCAGTGTATTAACCTACATCACAACTATATTCTCATGATCATAAACCAAGCAGTCACCGAGTTCAGTTGTTTTAGCTTGTGCTCTCTGTTTGTTTGCTTTTACCGGAACTTAGGCCTCCTATACGTGCAAAGCTGGGTCGTTTTCAGTTTTTGCTTAGTTCTCTGCCCAGCTCAAGCTATCTGATAATCAAATCTTTGTTTGTGTTGAGTGTGATTACGTCTTTAGCCGTGCCTTATCTTTTTAGTGTAACTTGTGTTAATTCCGTTAATTATCGTCGTAATAGTCGCAGTAAGTGATTCTAGTTTAGTTTTATTTACTAAATCTACCTGTACGTACTGTGCTGCAAATAATTGTGCGCTTGGGGTCCTCATTGACGGTGCCTACCAAGTGGCGCTTTCCCATTGGTCAATCGTCGACCAATAGGACTTCGTAGTTCAGATGAACCCAAGCCCTGCCCCCTATAAAACATGAGCTGCAGCGGCAGCGAAGGAGTGGCAGAACTCATCGAGGCTGATATAGCGATGCTCCAAAACACTACGGTCACCGACTGAAATTATTGGCAATGTAACAAAAAGCGCTAAAAATGAATCGCACACCACTAAATAATCCAACGAAGTATACTTTGACTTAGACCCCAGTTCAGAACAAGACAACGTAAAGCAGGCAAGCGTTTTCTTACCACCGCCCTCTATGAAACAAGTCTACGCCACCACGAGCACTGAAAAAGTCATCAGCAACTTTGACATGAGCAAATCTCCCACCCCCTCTGCAGATAATGATGAGCGAATGTTTTATGGCATAAATAAATTTGCAGACTCAATTAATATCATACATTATCATACGACACAATATAGTACGAAAGAAAAGAAGCGCATCTGGATGGAGGATAACCGAAATAGGGTGTACAAAGAAATCAACAACTACCTAGCGATCATGAGAAACAAAAATGTAGTTGATTTTAAAAGAGGTACAGGACCTCAAATAAGAGGTGGGCGGGATCAAAAGCACCTTAACTCAAAATGACGGGGCAGCGCCTCCTAAGTGGCACTACAAGCTACAGAAAACAAGGGGGAACGCAGACACTGACTTTAACAAAGCCTCATCTGATAGCTCGGACGACTGCTTATTAACTACACCTACCTGCAGAAAGCATAGGTCAACCCAATATAACACTATTCCAAGATCATTGCCCAATCTACCACGCATGAACAATAAAGCACTAATCACCCCTAGCAACGTATTCAGTTATGTACAAGCAGTATCGATCAGAGGAGTTAGAATACCCGGTAACCCCACCCACCCGGCTCTAAGAACACCTGAACCGCCCACACAACGTAATAGCCCTAAGCATAACGTCACGATTATGAAGGCAAAGGACGACTCGTTACAAGGCAGTTTTATGGATGATTTCAAGAAAACGCTCCCAGCGGCCAATATGAAAACTGTGGTTAAAAATTTGTCATACACAAGAGCAGGCTATATTAGAGTAGAGTGCAAATATCTAGACCAACAGAGGCTGCTTAGCAATACTTTAGTTAAAAGTAATACATTCAATGCAAGGCCCGCCCAATTGTTGAATCCAAAAGTGATCCGTTTAGGACTCCAGGGTATGGAAAACTCTGACACATTACTAAAGCTACTAATAGACCAAAACAAAGACGTTATTACCGAATCTGGGCTATCGGAAGACGCATTCCTCAAAAGTTATAAACTATTCTACGTCATCAACTATGAGAACTCAGGTAGATACCATTTCATATATGAAATTGAACCTACTATTTTCAAAGCCTTGATGGTGAAAGGAAACCTAATAATCGAATTCCTAAGCATCAGAATGGATGAATATATGGACGTAGGCAGATGCTTTAATTGCAAGTTCTTGTACTACAAAAACAACATTATGCTCACAATGTGGCGAAGGACACAGCACCAGAAAATGCATTAATAACTACTTAATTACATTAACTGCAGGTGAGCCAACTTACTGCTTCGAGATCACCCTGCAACCGATGCCACCTGCCCAATAAACGTCCATTAAAATGATTTATAAGACTAATTACGGACAGATTTAGTTGGCATTTCTCCTAGAAACGACTCAAAGTGATTTTTTATTAAGTATGTACCCAGCTAGTGCTTAACCTGCGGTTCAAAGTGTGGTGCATTTGTGCAGCAGTTGGTGTCAAAACGAACAGTCTACAGTAAAAGCGTTTAGCTACCACGCCCGCTCCGCCTTGCTCTTATATACCTGTGCATTATCAGGGAGCAGCTCAATTGTCCAGCGTATGCACATAATCACAGCCTCCGCCGTGCCTGTGCTCTTTCAGTTTAGAATGTACACTTCGTTTATTCATTTATCTATACCATTAAATATCTTTGCTTATATTTAATGTATGTTTGTAACTCAACGCAATCTCAAGCAAAACATGAGGATATCATACTGGCCATACCATTGCTAGTATTAATTTCAGCCTACGATATGCCTTACCTTGCATCTAACCTGTTAAAAGAAAATTTCTTTTTTTTTGGTATTCTTCATTTTGCACGGATTCAGATTTTGTTTATTTTAAGTAGGAAACATTTATAGCCGATTTGTTGCATTAATACGCAGTCGAACGTGGCTCATTTGGCTCTTGACTGAGCAATAGCTCATGTTAGTACCAACACCGAGGGCACTGTTGGTTAACTATAGCTGTTTAAATTAAAGCCTTACTACTTTACCTAGGGCGTGGCCTGCTGCTAACAATTACGTCCAACTAGCGTAGCTATTTTATTTAAATTTCCTCGACGACGACCTAACATTTCACAATGTCGTTAATCACCAAGATGTAGTTAAATTAGAATTCGTTCTTCGCTTTTCTTTACTAAGTACATACATGGTTTTATTGTTTTGGCTGTAACACAATTAGCTGTCAACAACTGAGTTACATGTCGCATTATATAAAATTAGAACATATAGTTTAGACTGATGGCTTAACATAGCAGTAATTATAACTAACAACTATAAGGATATGCATCGCATTGCTTTGTTTATTTATTTATTTTACATTTGTATCGCATTGCTTTGTCCAACTTGAATGTATTATGCCACAGCGGATGCGACTAAATACCGCAAAATCTCGTGATCACAGCTAAAGTGGTTGACAATTCAGAACATAAAATATCCTCGATTTATGCAGAACAAAATGGAATGAATACGAGACGGGCCACTTATTTACCTATAATAGTAAAGAACATTTCAAACTCCAGATAACTGTAATAGCATTACCTATGATGGTGACACCTTGAACCAACTATAGTAACCAATTTATTGCAGTAGCTAAATCTATGGAAGAAAAGGAAACCGCGTTGATAGACTGTTTACATGAGATACTTTGGATATTTTACAAAATGCGCCAAACAACCTACAAAGCAATTCGCACTGCCTGATTTCGAGATTGGGACTGTGTTATAGTGGCAAGCACCTGCAGGAAGTTTACTGTGCCCAAGTAAGGAATACAAGACACAATTTTGATGAAAACTTCAGGAATTCGAAGCCTCAGCTGCACGGTTAGTCGGCCCCAGAAGCTTTCATCAGGAAAGTTGACATATACGCATGACAATCATCATATATTCAATTTTCATTTCGAAAACGAAGATTTTCACCCTTATAACTAGTTCTCCAAAATTACATTTAACGTATAATCAACCTAGTAAAGGTAATATTATAATTTATTTATTTTTTACATGTACAGTAATGACTTATAGGTGTATATGAGTATGTTTCGAAATATTACCCAAAACTGGAAGCAGTCTGATTTTTATAATTTTGTTAATGGTGTTACAAAACATTGAGCTAAACTAAATATAATTTGGACATTGTCATAAGTAACTAAACGGCTTTTATCTAAATATTAGGTCGGCTATTCAAAAATTGCTTTCTGCTAAAATGAACTGTATAACACTATTATATCCTTTTTAGAAATTAATACTACAACACGTATTTGATGTAGACATTTATTTATTTTTAACTGGTTAGGATAATAATTACAAGTTCAATTCTAGCATGAACTGAATGTTTTGCTTAACTAATACTAAATTCCATGACACAAATCTTGATCCGCTTCGCTTATATTAACCTTTTGATTCAAATGTTACACGATTGCAATTTTGAGCAATCCTACTGTTATACTATTGTGTTAAGGTGGTGTGGATAGTGTATTTAACTTTGTAACATTAGTATATATGTTTGTTATATATTTTTTTTGTTAAAATTATTAAATTGATTGGAAGTAACTTGTGGCTTCGTTAGGGTATAATATTGTATTTTAACTTGTATTGGAGTCAAAGCTTTCGCTCCAATAAGTAGTTTAAATTGAAGTCAAAATTTTTAAAACTGATTAGAAATTATATTCAGTACAATGTTTCGGCTGATTAATTCTAGCCTTTTACAGGTACAATACATAAAAATCAGTTATTCCTAAGACTAAATGTTATAAAACACATTATAATTAATGTAGAATTGTATAAAATTGAATTAGCACTACACAAGGATTTAAATAATGGATAAAGATTAATGTAATTAAACATGAGAACCATTTCTTTAGAGGTTAGTGTCTTAAAACTATTCACAATCGGTTATTATGTATCTGTTAAAGGTATTTGTTGATAAATATTTATAAGACTGTATGTATATTTGAAATAAATGTAGTTTTGTTTTTATTAAACCAGAATATTTTTAAGTGCACATAAAATTATTATCATCTTTAGATAAAAATATTTTATTAGTTATAAAAACTTTAAGGGTCAGTCTTTACATCTTTTAAATTTATCCTGTTGTTATTTTCTATGATACTGTTGTTGGTATAATGGTATTCAGAATACTTAACAAACTTATACATTTAATAGGTGGAAAGACTAGCTCTTATGCATGGTGAAATTAAATTTTAAATTTAAATTGTCAAAATTCCCGCATGCTGATGTCTCACATGCCACGAGATGTCGCTAATAACAATATCTTAAGTACCATTAGAGAATGTCCTTTCTTGCTACTCTACTTTATCTATGGTTGTTAGCATGTTTGCCCTAGATTCAAGAGACGCGGGTTCAAACCCGATCGAGGTCGGTAAATTTTTCAGTGGAGAAAAATTTAAAAAGCATGCCCATGTCTAGGGTGAAGAAGTGAAATCGTAGGTCCTACATCAATGTGATGTTTGGTACGTTAAAGATCCCTACAGACAGTGGAACTTCTCTAGATTAGGAAAAATATTAATGTGCATGGAGAAATGACCATATGACGGTTCTAATCCAAGAGGATCAAAGGAATTTCCGCATCCCGATGTCTCAGCCACAAAACAAGCAAACAAGTGCCTCGTTCTAATACATTTCATTTGATGAAACGCATAATCTGAGAAATACACTAAGTCAAAAAGTTATCTTTGTTCATCTCATATTACGAGGTTCATACAGAAAGTAAAGAATGTTATTTTATGACAAGTGACCGCGTCCCCCACCACCACTGCCGTTCGATCACTGACAGTAGCACTCTTTCGCTTCAGTCTGGGGGTAGCTTCGATCCACTACAGTTGATTACTGCTTAGCTGTGCGACGTTAAAAGTGTGTGACAAAATTAGGAATCCTGCCAGGTATGAGGTTCACAGTGTTATATTCTTTTTAAACGCGCAAAAAATCCGACCCATTAAAATTTATAAACAGACATCTGAGGTTTACGGTAATGTGATGAACGAAGCATCAGTTTTAAAATGGTGCATCATGTTTAATAGCGGGCGGACGAATGTTCACGATGAAAAACACTTGGGCCGGCCCTCAGTTGTGACTGCCGAACTCAAAGCAAGGATTGAAACAAAAATTCAAGAAGATTGGTGTTTCACAATTAGTGGACACTAATTCTTTCCCAAAATTTCAAGAATTGTGTTGGACGAAATTTTTAAGAAAGATCTGAGCTACAACAAAGTGTATGCCACGTGGATTCCTCGAATTTTGTCAGACGACTACGAAACCAAGCGAATGGCAGTGGCATTAACCTCTCTCCGTCGCTATGACAAGGATGTAATGAACTTTTGAATCACATTATTACTGGTGATGAGAGTTGTATATCTCATTTCGTCCAGAAACTAAGCGCCAATCAATGGAATGGCATCATTCACGATCACCAACGAAACCGAAAAAATCAAAACAAACTTTGAGCGCCAGAAGATTATGGCTGCGGTATTTTCGGATCGTAAGGGTGTCCTCCTCATCGAATACATTCCTAGAGGTGAGACCATAAATGCAGCGGCCTACTGTTAGACGCTTCACCGACTCCGCCATGCCATTCAAAACAAACGGCGTGGAATTCTAACCAGGGGAGTCATTCCCCTTCATAGTAATGCACGCCCGAATCAGCTGCGTTGACACAGGACTTGCTTCAGCAGTTTGAGCGGGAAATCTTTGAACATCCGCCATACAGCCCAGACTTAACCCCAAGTGAATATCAGTTATTCCCGAAATTGAAAAACGTCTTGAGTGGAAACCACTTTGCAAGTGATGATGAACTTAAAAAACCAAGTAGCTTAGGTATCAAATTGGTTGTAAAATAAAAATTTATTTCATTATACGCAATAATAATTTTTGTAGAAAAAAACATACTTTACTTTCCAAATGACCCTCGTAAATTATTGAAACAAAAAATTACTAGAAAAGTAAATGTCTCAACCTAAAAATATTTTAAATGGTCCTTTAAACTGTCATATGATTATTTTGAAAACTGAAAGAAGAATGCCCATTCAAAAGCAACTAGAAAAAGTAATTCTTTTGTTTTGTGCCTTGGTATATTTTTCAGACTATACACAGTTTATATTTTATTATACAGGCCGACCAAGTTAGCTTGTGCTCCAGATTATGTATGCGCAATGGCAAACGAAACATCCTTAAGCGAGAGGTCACTTTCATTATGTTTTTATAGCATGAATATGTGTACATTTCGCTGAAAACGATTACTTATTAATTTAAGGCACATTAAATTGTTTTTAATAAATTTATGTGTATTAAGGTTAAGCGCTTCTGTCAATTGTTTCTTTTTATTATTATTAGCATTTCAAATTGAAGCAGATCATGTATTTTAACTTGGAATGAATAAATGCAAAGTAAAGAATATCTTTTCTTAAAAACGATGCGAGATACGTCAAAAATTCAGGGTACAAGAAAGTTGTATTTTAATTGCCCTGCCGACAATATCAAATTTACAAAAACTATGACGTAATATATTTTACCTCATTGATATTAAATAAAATATCTCCTCATATGCCCGTCGAATAAATAAGGCAAATATAGTGACACAAAAACATAGTTCCTGTTATTAGAAAAGTAGATAAACCACATTTACTAGAAATGCTAAAATGTAAGTAACCATATCCTAATCTGTAGTTTTTTTCTATTATTGCAATAACATAATAGATACTAAAATAGATACTAAAATTGTTTTAGTAGTTATAATTAATGCATTTTGTTTATAATACTATTTACCACAGTTGTAACGTCATTGTTGGTACTTTTATTTTTCAAGCATTTGCTAACACTGCAAATATGTTGGAATTATCGTGAAGTATCTAGCTTCTTTTTTGTGAAATAACATTTACATTAAACAAGAATATTATATTTCTATGAAAACAACTAATATATGTGTAAAACCGTGTAATTTTTATCAGTAATTATGTATGATTTAAAATAAATTTTTAATATTTATTTGATTCAAAAACATCGATTAAATCTGAAAACGTATGCATAAGGTTTACCTGAAGAGTCTAACGACAAATACTTGATTTAAACTGCATATTAATTTATAAGTATCTCTTACGTATATTGTGAATTCAGGCTAAATTATCATCACGGAAGAACTAAGCAAACTTGTGTCGGGGATTGTACTTCTGCTACTCCGTTTGTACCGCACTGTGTTCTTTCTCTGTTTCGTTTCACACAGCTCAAAGCCCAAGCTATCTTGGTCAGCCTGTAATAAAATGCAAGCAGTCATTCGTGAGTTAATGTCTACCTGATTATATAATACAAAATTGCTAGCGCATTTAGCACGTTTTAAATTTCCCTGAAATTAAATTGTACACACATAACAAAAGTAACTCATGGTTCAACAATTGTAATAAAAACAAGTGTAACATTTTGTGTCTGCACTAAAAATAGGTTAGATACCCTTCATTAAGGACATTTAAAGAATTGGAAATTTAATTGGTCACAGAGTAATAATGCTATTCACTAATGGAGTATTATAAATTGAAGAATATAACAATATCGGCTACTTTATAAAGAAATTTGCAATAGCAAATATTTGTTGAAGACATATAACGTATAAAAAAAGCAAAAAACGAATTGGACAAAACTCCGAGATGTTAAAAATAAGAAAAGATAGAGTTGGAGTATTAAAATGTGAGGTATTTGTAGACCGATTAATCAGCTAAACTTATTAAAAGAAATTTTATCAATTGCTTTACTTCATTTTAAGCTACTTTTAATAAATGTTTATGTTTTAAAACATTGAAGTTTCAGGTACTGAATCTACTTTCACTCAACAAATATGAAAAGTCTCTTTGGAAAATAATTTATAACGTAATCTAAAAAAATATTTATCTGAATATATAAAGCTTTTCTTATATCAAATATAAAATTTTACAGAAACGTTGATTTAGGATGAAAATCTAGTTTTTCTACTAGCTTATTTTTACATCCAAATTCGTTACAGCATGAATGTTTACGTTTAACATACCCACTATTATCAAACTAAAACTGGAATAAAATTTTCTAAAATGTTATATATCTACAGTTTTACATTAATTATATTTAAACATAAACATAAAATACAAGATCGATCTGAAATTATTTTAAATTATTACATGTTAGTTCAATTAACAATAAAAAAGCAAGTAAGACCTATTATTGTTAAAAATTAAACTAAAATCCCTGTTGAAGTAGTACCTGAGTGTATTTATAATCAATATTTCCAATAATAAAAAAAAATAAAATAAATGCTAAGATTTCCCGAATGTTAATTAAACGTTTGCTCTGTTCTGTGTCTTGACATATATTGCACTATTTCCTTCCTTGAATTCTCTTTTCGTCCCCAATTCTTCTCAGCCACTTCAACATAACTTGAGAACTATTATAGCCATCACTTAATGCCATCGGGATTATGTTTGTATACACAACATAGTTGCCGATAACATTCGGTCCTTTTGACTTTGAAATATCCTCATTGGAAGCTGAGGGTTCAGAGAAAAAGAAACAATCTTATGGTAAAAATTGTAATCTTCCAAACTGCTAAACACATTAAATAAGTATATAATACAGCATGAAATAAGCACAGCCATACGCAACTGCAGTTTTACTTATAGCCAAAAGAAAACTACTGGACTGTTAGAAGCCTCAAGCCCCTAGAAATGAGAGTGCCAGGACATATAAACCATACTAGAATACCCTATTATAGCTTCCCTGGTTCTAACCTCCCTACTCATCTGAGTTTGGGCACCACACCCCACTTGTGCCATAGTTCTTCCTCGCCATTTCCAGCTAACACACTATCTCGTCCTAAAAAATTATCTTTAAAACTGAATTCAAGGTTTGATGTTGTCTATCCCCTGCAACACGGCAGCTGAGATTTCAACATTCCAGGAAAATACTTGACCTCATACCGGTCATTTCTCGAAATTTCAGAAATCCGGAAAAGTCCTCGCCATTTTGGCCGTAACTTTTGGCTAGGCCCTAAACCTTGTGAGGAAGTAGTTCGTTCGCAAAAAACTAGGTCTGCAACTTGAAACTTTCGTGGCATGCAGCGTTTCACAACAAATTGTTTTTTTGGCTTGCTTGATAATTATTACATTTGTGCTCACACTATTCTGGTTAACATCAGGCTGATGAATTGATTTCGACTTGGTGTCCGCGTGCCGCGTATATTGATTTGTCCTGTACTTATTTAATTTAATTCTATTACCCAGCGACCTATTCTCGCGTTCATTATTCAATTGTAGTTTGTTTACTCAAATAAGCGATAAGGTGTTCTTTACTATCCTGCACTTGAATTGAAACTACATCTATGCCAGTCCTACCAGCGTCGGTATAAAATCGAGTTTCTAAGCTGTTGTGAAAAATTTGCAACAGGTTTTGTTACTAGAGTTAATTTTAAGGCATTGAAATCGTCTTGTTGCTATTGTTCCTAATTCCATTCAGTGTCTTTGTGTAATAATGTACTCAAAGCTTTAGATTTTTCTGCATATTTTGGTATACATTTTCTAAAGTAACCAGTTAGTCCTAAATATTGCCATTTGTACATCTCGTGGAACCAGAAAATTTTTAATCTGAAGGCCAAATCGCGAAGTTTGATATTTCGTAGCCTAAAAATTCAATTTTTGTGTACAAGAAGAAACATTTATTTAATTTAAAGGCAAGGACGTATTTTTGAAAACGTTGTACGAGGCCGGTATGATAATTAGGCGGGCTGAGAATTAAAGAAAAATATTAATGTTACAGAAATGTTATATTTTTTAACACAATCCTCTAAACTAGCAACCATACGTTCCAATGATATTCCAATGCTTTAAATTTATCACGGAAGAAATGTTCTTCAAGTCCAGAAAAATGGGTATCTAACATGGCTTTATCCTCCTTGCCAGTTGAAAATCTTTTCCTAGGAAAGTTTTTAATTTGGAAAACAGATGAAAGGCCGATGTATCTAAGTCTGGCGAATACGGTGTATGAGGAAGTAAACCGTACTTTAATTTGTGAATCTTGGCAGTTGAAATGATACTGGTGTGACGGCTGACACTATCATGATGAAAAATGATCTTCTAAGTGCTAAACCGAGCCTTTTTTCACGAATTTTCTCGTTCAACATTCTCAGGAGATTAGCATAGTATTCACCATTTATTGTTTATCCCCTTGGAAGGTAATCCACCATTAGAATTCTCTAAGAATCTCAGAAAGCTGACGCTATTATCTTTCCGGCAGACTTTGTGTCATGGCTTTCTTTGGAAGCGAACAACCTGGTTCCATCCACTGTTTACATTATAGTTTTGTTTCCGGGGTATAGTAATAATTATAATAATAATAATAATAATAATACTTTAGTAACCGATTTTTTTTACATGTTGCTAACAATAATAATAAATTTATTTTATTATACTGAGTTTGAAAAAATAAAAAATTAAATTAGATTTATTCCAAGTCTGAATCAGAAAAGGAATGATTAGAATTAAATTTAATATTATATCAGATTAAATAAAATTTTTGATTTGTATCGGCTAAAAGCAACTCAGCCAGCTATCTTCATAAAAATGAAGGGCTGGTCTTCCCTGAGAGCCTTTAAATAACAAGTTCAGTTCAAAACAGCACTGATTTACAATTTGGTTCTATTCAAAATAATTAAATAAACGTATTAATAGAATTATATTTAGCTTATTGGTGATTTTCTAATCAAATTTAATGTATTATAGACTAGGTTTACTATTGAGTATTGTAATATATTGAATATTATTAATTATTATCATTAATATTAATACCAGATTAATTCGAGAAGATGATTAATAATTGTGTAGTTCTAGAGTTTGATCCTGTAAGCTTAATTTACGAATGTGTTTCTTGAATTTGGCAAGTGAAAGTTCTTTTATGCTTAAAGGAAGATTATTTAATTGTTTATAAATATTGTAAGGAAAAGAACGCTTAAATAATTGATTTCTATATAAGGGGGGTGTAAGTAGACGACGGTTTCGAACATTCAAATTGTGCACATCTGTACGAAATGTAAGTCTTGCGTACAAATCCCTGGTATTTTTGTACAAAGAATTTTATGAAACGTACATAAAGAGTGGGTTAATCTTCTATTTGCCATATTTAACCAATTGGTTGTTATGATAGTATGTGAAATTTCCTCCTTTCTTTTTATACCATAAAAGAACCTTTTGAATACGTTTGGAGTCAATTTTATCTATACAAGGTCCGTACACTGTATCGCAATAGTTAAAAGGAGATAAGTGCATCACACAACATTAATTTTAATTTCTTATTCAAAGAATCTCTATTATTATATAATAACCTAAGTTTTGTGAATGAATTCTAGATTAATTTGTTTACATGCTCCTTAAACCGCAGATTATCATCAAGTATGAGACCTAGATTTTTAGCCGAATGTACCAGAGGAATCTTATTGTTGTCATGCATAGCTGTATAGAATGAAATACCTGATTTTTGCCTTCGTTTCACCAAAAATTAAATAAGTAGTTTTTGCAGGATTGATCTTTAAACAGTGTTGTTTAAATATCGATACCAATTTGATAAGATCTTCATTTAATTTTATATAATAAATGGTAAATTTAATTGTGTGTCGTCAGCATATAACTGGCACTGGGCGTTAAACTCCCCTGTAGAGGAAAAATTACTTGTATATATTGAATACAATAAAGGGCCCAGAATTCAACCTTGAGGTACACCTGACTTGACTTCAAGAGCAGACGACGACAGATTACTGATGATTACTTTTTGAAAATGATTTTTGAGATATGATTGAAAAAATATAATATAAAATTGCAAGTAAGAGAATATGATTTAGGAGATCAAACGCTTTACTAAAGTTCACTAGTACCAGGATTGTAAGTTTGTCATCATCAGCAGCTTTTAATATGTTATCAGTAAGGTTCAAAAGCGCAGTAGAGCAACTACGATGCTTTCTAAGACCTGCCCGATGAGGCGGAAGAATATTAAATTTTGTTAAATGGCGTTGTAGTTGTAATTCAACAACTTTCTCTAAAACCTTAGAAAGCGTTGGGAGTAGACTTATCGGACGAATATCGTTATATTGTTTAGGTGAATTAAGTTTTGGAATAAGTTTTACATGAGCAAGCTTCCAGATAAGGGGATAAGTATGCTCGGATAGACAACAGTTTAAAAGATGTGTAATGTAGAGTAACAGGTAAGGACAACAGTAACAGCATAGTGGAGTTAATTGAATCTACACCGTAAGAAGTGAATTTAAGCCACTTAAAATTTTTTCCACTTCTTCCTCAGTAATATTTGCTAGTGTAAAAGGTTGATTTATATTATCGTTTACATTATTCAAATAATAATTTAGACAAGCTTGGTCTGGATCACCGGAAGAACTTACAGAATGCATAAAGAAATCATTTATTTTATCAGGGTTTTTAAAATGAGACGGAATCTGTAAATTTCGTTTTTTTGTTCGAAGTTCAAAAGCTTTTGCCAAATATTTTTGATATCGTCATTAGTAGAAGAATATTGTAGGTAAGCTTTCTTTTCGCGACTTATGGAAGAGGATACAAGATTCCTCAGCGATTTGTAATATTCCCATTTTGTATTAGTTTTACGAATCTTATATTCTCGCAATGACTTTTTCCGTAGCTTGATCATCAACTTGATATTATGTGTTATCCAGGGATATTTTGGCTTTATATTTCTAATAGTTTTCAACGGTGCATACTGATTAAAAAGGAATAATACATTATTGTTAAAGAAAGCGAGTTTGTCATTAATGTTCTAATAGAAAATATGTGAAACCATGGTATAGAATATAAATCTTGTAAGGAAGTATTGTATTTAAAATGTTTATAACTTCTGTATGTATAGTACGAATTTTCAAGTTGTTGCATAATATTTCTTATAAAAACTGTGTTACAAGAAAGGAAAACACAAATCAAAAATATTCTAGATAGATTATTGCTGAATTATTTTAATATCAATATGGGTGTAGATAGCACAAAAAAATGTGTATCAATAAATATTAAAGGTGTTAACAATGTTGTAAAAACGGTTGTAGAACCAATAGTGATAAATAATACAAAACAAAATAATTCTAAATTAGTCTAAATTCAAAATTGTTTATTAGAATTAATGTAGTAAATTGTAAGGAAGAAAATTTAATTAATTATACGTAAAAAATTTAATTTACGACGTAGGTCACTCTAGATAAATAAATTTAATAAATACTACTCACTCAAGTCCTTATCGGAGTATATCAATTTAGATATATTATCACATTTAACATAAACCATACCATTTCTTGTCTATACATCTTTCATACTCGAGGCTTAATAATCTATGCAAATCAGGTCTAGCTGTAATGGAAAAAGAAGATGCTGATAATTTAGTTATTAATTTATGGAAAGACAAACCTAACATCAATATCGCGTCCTTAGATATTGATTACTCACAATCCCATGTTTCTTCTGTGGTAATAAACCTTCGCAACACGCGGTACCCATCTTGCAGACAGATTTTTCTTGCCTAGTTCTTGTTACAGTATTGCACACCCGCTCTTTTGCAAAACCCCCAGTACTGGCAATTTCGCTCAATTTTAGTCTCCAGTTTTTTATCGCCATATCATGGATCTTTGCGACAATTTGTGGTGTAGTGACATTTCTACGGCGCGGGGTCTCGGTGGGTGTTCATATTGGATGTTTGTACGTCCACGTTTGAATTCAGCTACCCAACTTTTTATGCTTGTATAAGAAGGAGTAGAATCGCTCAAAACATATTGCATTCTTGAAAAATATGTGCATTTTTTAAACCTTTCATATTTAGACACTTAATGACAGCACGTTTCTCAATATTATCCATAACAAAGCCAACAAAAAAACTTTCACTTTATGAAGCTGCTAACAACAAACTATTTAACAAATTGAAGCAGATTTTCTATTTAACTAAGCTAAACATGAAACTTTAAAATTTCTTGAACTTATTTTCAAAAAACTAATATATCATCAAGTACACGACTTTATCAAACCTAAAATTTCCTAAAATTTTATTAATAATTTTTCAAAAGACTACCGAAGTATTTTGTAAGACCGAAGTGAACCTTTAAAAATTCATAAAGAGTTTTACCAATCGAGCCTTTTGCCATTAATATTTGATAATAACCTAACGCCAAATCGAGACTGCAAAATTATGTCACCTAATAGGCGGTCAATTTGTTCTTCAATTAAGGTCAAAAGGTTGGAGGTAAATATTTCATTTAAGGCCCTATATTCTCTGCACAGCCTGTTCTGGCCATTTTTATTATAACTAATAAAACTAGGCTAACCCAAGCTGAGTCAGATTCTCTAATAATACCTCGTTCTAATAGTTCTTCAACGATATTTCTTATTGTGTCACTTTCTTTTACATCATATCCGCGCGGTCGCTAAGTTATAGAATCGGTCGTTGTTAATTTTTACTTTCTCTGACATATATGAAATATAGTATAGAGAAAGTCATGTTATCGGTCCAAATTTTCGATGTCTAGTTTTTAGCGGAAAGGTGCGTTTTCAGGTCCCCTGAGTCCGAAAAACATGTTTTTAGAAATTGGTCTGTGTAGGTGTGTGTGTACGTGTTTGTATGTGTGTGCGTGTGTGTGTGTGTGTGTGTGTGTGTGTGTGTGTGTGTGTGTGTGTGTGTGTGTGTGTGTGTGTACGTGTGTGTGTATACGTATGTGGTCAACTCGGCACATTTCTAGCGCCTGTAATGCTATAGTACATGCACTAATTGGTTTCCCTGAGAAAATTCGTTGAAGTGAGTTATTGAGAAAAATCTCTGGAGTTAAGCGATATTTTGTCTGGCGAGTAACTTGGATGGGGTGACCATTCCAATTATTGTTCTCAAAATAAAAATAAATTAATATTTTAATGATTTGGGTGCATTATTTACATACTTAATTACTTTTTATTTAAATCTATAAATTATTTTTGCTTTAA
>JAHWXV010235076.1:0-22072 GCA_024586415.1 Phrixothrix hirtus | reverse complement strand
TATATATATATATATATATATATATATATATATATATATATATATATATATATATATATATATATATTGCATTACAAGTCTCAAGCGCAAATTCCATAATGTATTCCTGTTAAAGAACATATCTTGTTACGATGTAAATCATTTGTATAGAACGTATACCTTTTTGAAAGAGAAAATTGTTTCTGTAGCTTCCTATTTAGCAAACGGGATTGGAAGCATATCAAAACTGACTAGAGAGTTTCTACAATATGACATGCTACGAGTTTTAAATGAAAATTGATTAAACGGAAAAACTTGGCTAACTTAGTTCAACTGTTAAATATAAAATAAATCAATTAAAAGCAAATTTACACCTGGTGTTCGCAATTGATTGATATAAGTTTCAAATCTGAAATTAAACTTGAAAATTTTATAATATGAGACTTTTATTAGAAGCTCTACCATGTTAATCTGCAAGGTTACTACGTAGTTGCAGTTACCCCGCTTCACCATTAATACATTTTTGTATAAACATTCGTGACTTTATGCAGATAAATCGCGAAGAAGGGAATTTGCAGTGATTATATAGGATAGCTAGATACAGGTCTAAGGGTTTTGAAACATGTTTGCTGTAGTAAGCAGTCATATGGAAAATTAACCAAGGGAGCGGAATTTATTCAACTGTTGAATATCTTATCTGCTGTCGTCTTATACCATGGCTTACATTGCATGTTACACATTATGAATTTTTCTTCAACTTATTGTATTCTGTGATCTTTATTTACCAGAAGTCCCTTAATATGTCATAAAACTGGATTTTCAAATTGTTTTATAACTTTCGACAACGATGAAACATTGGAAGGTCCATACTCCAATGTATTCGACGCTGCCTGTTTCGAATAAAGAACTTGTTCCTATATTTCCATATTTATTATTCTGTGAGAATATTCGCCGCAATACGATTTAGTTCTCCATAAGTAATTACGAAGGTGTTCATTTCAGTAAATTAGTGTCATAGGACAAGGTTATTAAATTAACAATTGTTACATAATTAACACTAATGATTTGAAAATATCAAAGGAATTGATCGTGGGTAAACCTGAAAGAAAAACATATTCACATAATGGAATAAGGCAAAGCTGTAGCAAGTTATTTATTATTAAATAAGTCTTTAAAGAGCTGGGGGAACGCATGATCATATGCTGGCATTAGAAGTATAAGAAGTGCATTTCTTACGTACTTATCTAATAAATACGTTTCATATTCTGGCAATTTATCTAATTTACCACATCAAATGACCGTTTTTGTGCAGATTTGTCTACATATAGCGTTATCTACACGCAGGTGTTATATTTAGGACAAGCTATTAAACTATCTACATTGCTGTCTTATTGCCTTTGTTGCTATAATAGACAGCATATGTTATCTATGTGATAACGCATCTATTTTGTCGTCATTAAATTTAAACCATTATTTAAATACGTGACTTCTTTTATAATTGTTTCAGATTTAAAGCGGAATTATCTTCTAAATAAATTTTATTAAATTATTTGCGGTTTTATCAAGTTAATTTTAAATCTCGTAACTTATTTATTTATTTGGGATATTATTTAAAAATTATCATATCTACTGACTACTCAGTATATACCGTCTTTATCCTATATTGTTATGTTCTCTGATTAAATCTTTGCTAGCTTCACTAGATTAGATTATTTAATTATGATTGATATAAATTTCTACTCTACTTAATTCGCGATCAGATAATTTTAGTTTAAAGCTTGTATATTGTTTTTTTTGTATTACCATTCTGCGAGAATAATTACTTATAAATTATATATTACAATTCAATTGCAGCTGTAAGCGTTCCCAAGGTTCCTACTGTTTCTGGAATTATTTTAACCACAACCAAACCATCAATGTTTTGTATTAATAATAACTAATATCTTGTATGACCTACATTTTTGTATTTACCTATTTTTATATAATATTTTAAGTTTAATACAGGTTATTATTGAATTTTCTGTTTTTTTGCTATTGTTCTACTGTATTCGTTTATACTCTTTCATTCATTTAGGAGTGCAAGTACCTTAATTTTAATCGGTATTTCTTTCATTAATAACAACGAACAACTTAAAGCGTCCACGTCAGGGGTCTTGTAAGTGCCGTTCCTTTATTTCTTTGCGAACCTACTAGTCGTAGGTTAACTCTCCTCCCTCTTCCTTTAACATCTGTTTAACGAACCGAAAGAGTTACAAAAACTCATTTAGAGTTCTAAATTTCCTCTGTTGGATAGAAAATATCGGATATAGTCATAATAATGCTTATGGTAATAGCAAAGTTTATAAATATCTGTTTTAATTCGACAGAGTATTTTGAACAGCAATTGATTTGATAATATAGGGTAGAAGAGTAGAGACGAATCTTGGCACATCAAAAAGTGAGCGAAACCGCGTTTACTTTGTTGTAAATTATTCCGTCAATTCCTGCGTGGTCACGCAGTACCACGCCTAAATGGATACCTCACGGTTGATTTCAAGCCACCCGCTTCGGTAGTTATCAACGTTGGATTACATTCAAAGGAGTATGGCTATAGATAGAGGGCGCCATTATGATTAAGTTCGCTAAGTACCCAACCTCTACTGTTAAGGAGGGATTCTTTTTCTCCTCTATGTAACAAAACAGAAACAGTGAAACACACATTTTTATGTCAATAAGCTGAATATTTAATTTATAACAAAGTACAGGATATTCAAATGTTTTCTAATCATCTATAATTTAGAATTTTGTGCCCAAAGTAACTTTACAATTATCGCTTTTTGTGCAAAAGGGTACAATCAGCTTAAACATTCACATCGTTCACACTTAATGTCTAAGGACACTTCGTTCTATGGGGCGACTCATTTAAAATTGTGTTTTGTTCATCCCAAAATTGAACCTTGGAATTTGTACATTTTCGTAGTTTTTGACCGGTTGTTGCTAAAATTAAATTTAGCCTTCACTACAAAACGCTGTCAAGAATTTTTGTCGGTGTAGATATTTGTACCTCTAATATACTCGGTGGCATTGAAATCGCAAACCAAGAAGGCGTAGGAATTTTTGGACCAAATTGGCAGAAACTTTTAACTACTAAAAGGTAACAATTGGTTAAAATTTCATTATTACGGATCAAAGTGATAATGACATTCAGTTTTTTCTAACTATGTTATCTGGTGTATGTTTTGCGAGATTTTGTTCAGTTCTTTAGCGTTTTCGCTTGTGTACATTTTTTTTGAGGATGTGACCATGCCTAGATTGCGCCAACGAGGAAATTACCGTCAATTATGCGAATTTGACAGAGTTCGTATTATTGGTTTGCGCGAAGGTGGTTTGTAGTTAAGATAAATTGTAAATCGCCTTAACCGAAACTAATCCACCATTAACCGCTGCTATCAGATATGGACTAGGGAGGGCCAAACACGTCGCAGAAGGGGAACTGAGAGACGAAGAAGAACAAACGAGATGCAGGATCGCCGTCTTCCATTTATGGCAACAAGAGACCGATTTTCCAGTACCAGATCAATTTCCGATCAATGGTTAGCTAACGAAGATCATCCGGTAACTCTTCGAGTGGTTTACCGCAGAATCAGAGCTTACGGTTTGCAATCCTATCGGCAACATCTTGTGTTACCACTAACTGCTCAATACCGACAGCAACGTTTGGAGTGGTGTACGTTACGATTGAACAGGGACCTTTAGTGGCGTAGGGTGGTGTGCAGAGATGAATTCAGGTTCTGTTTGGGGATGCGAGATGGGTGTATGAGCGTCAGATGAAGACGTTGGGAACGTTGCAATGTTGAATTTTCTGTTGTGAGGAGTTTGCAACGCACTGTTGGAGATTATCGTATGGGGTGCTAGAGTTTATGGGAGTAGGTCTCGTTTGGTATTAATAGGAACCAATATGGTGTTGTGATTTCTATGTCACTGAGTATATTTACGTTAACTACCATAGCACCCACCTTGAAGGTACACATTTGAACTGAAGTGTATCAAGGACGATTTGGTGATTTTCCATCACGATACGCCTGACCAGGTCGATATTTCGGAATTTTACATAAGTTAATGTCCAAAATTTGGATAGATGGACGCCTCTCTATCACATGTGACTAATGATATTGGTTTCTTTAGAATTTCGTAGTTTTAAGACGCAAGGCGTCTTATATCAATTTCCGATGGACTTAAGCGGAGGCATCTGAGTTATATCCGTGAGAAACGCTGACCTTTGAGGTACTGACGGTGAACTGGTTTTTGACCAGTCTTTATATATACGTAATCCAATGCGGGCGCATGTTATCTATCCAAGGTGGCTCCTATCAAGCGAGATTCTCGGCATAGCTCTTTAAAGAAGGCGACCTTGAGACAAGTTTACACCGAAATGAGTACATGGGAATTGTTTAATACGACGAGTGTCAACGTTTCGTTGAATTTGACGGTCACAAGCTAAGTGGAGAGTGCAGACGGTGATCAAGTTCACTAGATGTACAGAACTTTTTGAAGACGGAGTGACCGCTTTCTGATATGCCGATTTATCTTTCATTGTGTGTTTGATAATTAATTTTGTACCTAGAAATGAGACTAACTATAAGTTTCCTATATTAGTTGTTTAAATATTTCCCGTATATGTGACAAAGTTATCATTATAACTAAGTAATTGCCACTGGCGAGATGGTTAGAAATTTGACTACATTAAATTAAAAAGTAGAAACGGCGAGCAATCCATCAATTTATTTAGTTTGCAAAACAAAGTTTCGTTTTAAATTTCTTTTTCTAAACCTAATTTTGGTTATCACTATATTTTAACAGTTAGAGAAGTTTTCCAGCTTCATCTACAATTTGCAAGCTACCATTTGATACAAATATGTTTGCATTTTTCCATTTTTGCTTTTTTCAAAATGTTTAGTAGCAATCTTAAAAATGAAAGATGTAAATTCTATTCTTAAATTACAATTTATGATGAAGTAAAAATTGTGAAGTTTAGTGGATAAAAACAGATATACCTTAATTTACATTTTTTGTAAATAAATTACTTGTGTTAAAATTTTTAATTAAAATTCTGACATAGTGGCGTAAAAATTTTAAGAAATACTTCAAATTCTTTGTCGTAATACCAACCAAATAAAAAACAGTGTTAAATATTTATGATGCACTTCATGTTATTCAAATGTAAAACTGACAACCCTTCAAAACCCGTTATAAATGATAAGTATTTTGAACCAAAAAGTCTGGGGGAATTTTTGTTTTATAATAATCCATCTACTGCATTCAAACCTAAAGCTCACATTTAAAGTTTCATATTCACTTGAATTGAATTAATGGTCAGGCGCCACCTTTTATCATAATATATAGATATCAATTTCAAATTGCTAGCTTTTTCAAGTTAAACTTTTGCTATTTAATATCGAAAAATAGGTTAGGCTGAATGGAAAACTATAATAATAAAAGTAATTTTAAGTTACGGTTAGTTTTAACTTTATGCATAATGGCAGAAAGTTTCAAATTTTTCTTATGTTCCATTTTATAACTTTAGAGAAAAACTTTTATGAAGCTTCTTTTTTCAAATACGGAAGATTTCACTATGAAAACTTAGTTAAACAATGTTAGGACTTTAAATTTAACAATTTTAATTCAAAGCTTGTTTTCTATGTTAATGTGTACTGTAATGAATTATTTTGCTATATTTAACTGAAAATTCGAGTTTTAAATAGTTTTCTATTAAATTTCATATTTATCGCCTTTTCTAAATGATCGAAGGCATTTGTCGCTCAAATTTTACTATTTTTAAAAATGACAACCCTTTACTTTCGAAGGTTACTATATGTTTGAAATCTTTATCGAATGAACGCGTTAGTTCTGTGCCAAATATTTAAAATGGCGTTATTTTCTGCTAATTATTAAATAATTTTCAATTGAAATCTCTACCATCATTTAAATTGCGGTTATATTTAAAAGAAAATGAACATTCGGTTGTGCTGCCGTCTAAAGCCTGATGATAGAAATTACATTAAAAAAATTTACTTCGTTTTAAATATCTATGCTTGAGCTTTAAGAACCTCGATTGAGTCTTTTGACGTATTTTAACTGTTTTCCATTTTTTCTATCAGCATAGCGAGGCAAACGGGCGCAAGATCGAAGGCAACTTATATTTATTAAATTTAATAAGAATAATTAACATTGATAATTAAGTTTGAATTGGTGTCTGGTCAATGTAATGAAATAGTTACTGTGAACATTTTGATGTATAGGGTGTTCCATTAGTAAGCTCTGAAATAAAAGTAGATTTAATTACAATAATAGATATTCTTAATAAATTAATCCATAATCTACTTTGAGTAAACGTATTGAAAAATATAAATGTTTATTTCATTTGTTACATTATTTATATCATGAGATGGAAATTCTTGGCCCTCACCACGCGTATCACCAAAATTGGCAATATTTATGATTATCCATGACCACTCAAGACGTAAGTAGAGTAGCGACTAGGGAAAATTGAGAATTGTATTTCTATTTGAATCGTACTTTAGAGGATACATTGATTTTTATGTCATAGGTTTATGCATATGTCAGTTTTATGAGCAGCGGTGTTATTATTTGCTTTCTTAAATCAAGTTGTATTTACGGTGCCAGATCAATCGACATTTATTGCATTATTTCGCTGCGCAAAGGGCGGTGTCAGAATGTGCTAGGCATGACCTAATAAAATGGACGGTTAATGTTTGGTTTCTAATATTTTCACCTGGATGCTACAGCAGCCTGTCCCCATGATTTTTTTCCAATCGGCCGCGGGCTCCAGGAGATGGAATGTTCTTAGGTCGGACCAATGTCTTCATTCGTCATATTCAAATGAGCTCTGGATATCATCCTTAGCATTTTACTTCAGAATGTATAAATCCGGTTTCATGTACATTCTAAAACCTTGATCTACATTTATTCAGCATATATAAGTATTATGTGCTTCTTAGTTATGAGCGGAAGCATGCCTATTTTATCCATTAAATTGTGTAATCGTGGCGTTGCCAGTGAGCTTAGGAATTTTCTTTTCATCATATAGTTTTAAAGTTTAGTTCCTTGCAATGTTGATACTTTGGACTGAACTTCTCAAAATCTTTTACTCTTTTTATTTGTCTTTGGAGAAGTCACCAACTTCTGTTTTATGTAGGTTGACCGAGATTCTCTAAGCAATACAATAAGTGTTTATTGTACGTAATCATCTTTCCAGGCATCCTTGAATCTCCTTTTCTTGGTTAGGATCGCTATATCGTTTGCGTACTGATAAACTGTTGAGCTTTTTGTTATTTAGGGTGGGAATATCGGTTACGAAAATGTTACAAAGCATCAAAGGAGGGGAGGGGCTCTGAAGGAGCTTAGTTTTATTGCAAAAGAGCATTGTTATCGTTTGGCAAATTATATTTTCAAGAAATGACTTTGGTTTTCTGCATTTTGTGCGCAATTGCCAGTCTACGCACCTTTTTGTACGCTTTTTCCACGTCTATGAAAACAGAAACATCAAATTATAACTTATTTTCCGTATTTCTGGCTTTATTAATGATGTTTGTTTTTAGGGTTGCGGCCAGTTTCATTTGGAACCTGAACTACATCAGCGGGATTAATTTGAGATTTTAAAGTGCTGTTGAATGTTGGCGTTGACAATCTCGTTATGGATCTTGGTTATTTTCTGGATCTGAAGATTTTTTTCGTTCCTTGGAGATAGTAATCAGAGATAGTATTCTTTAAGATAGTAACTTTAGATGATCGTATTAAGAATATTATTGAATTCCATGACTGAAGTCTCTAGCAGAACTTTTATCGCTCTGTTTGAGATATTATCCAGCTTAGTCTTTTTTACGCTTATTGTTCTAGTTTTAGCAGCTATTTTACCTTTTAATGAGTTGATGTTTCAGGAACTTTCGATTTCGGGATTTATATGTCGACGGTCGTCCATGATATTCTAAAACTACCTTTTCCAAGCCTTTGCGATGGATTCTAGTTCTTTAGGGTCGGTAAAGAGGACACCTTTAATTATTTTCCATAAATGCCTTGGGTTTTCATCCAGTTATCGAATCGTATAAACCCAACCTTCGCCTTTTTTTCTTGTATAATCTTGTTCACACTCTTTTGAAGAGAGGTATAGTCAGTTTTGTGTTGAGAGCTCCCGCTTCTAAGGAATTTCTTCAACGTTTCAGCTTTTGCTTTCAGTATGTGTTTTTGTTCTTGCATTAGTCTTCATTTGTTTTTAATCGTTTTCGTTGTGGAGATTTGATTTTCTTTAATTTTGCTTTTTATGTGGTTTATTACATTCGCGGTGGCTTTGTCTATCTTTTCTGGCTTGATAATTTGAGCAAGATGGGATTTTATATGAGAATTTGTGCCATTCTTTTCGATAGATTGCCGATTTATGAATTTTTACTTTGTATCATAGTACCAGAAAGTAGTCAGAGCAAAGCCGATGCGTTAATTCGACTTTGGTGTTGACTGTGAGTTGTCAAGTTAAGGTATTTGCTATTTGTGTTGCCTTGGAGAGCAACGAGCTGCTGGATCTTGTGTTTTTTTAATATTTGCATCGTCTTTCTTCATTAGCGGAGTAGTCCTGTTCTTTACGTTATAATCTCTAACATGGATTTGAAGTTTTCAACAGTCGCGTTGTTAGTATTTGCGTTATAGAAGGTTTATGTGACTTTCGTTTATGCTTCTAAGCTCTAGAGGACGGGGCTCACTGTAGTGGCGCTTGTATGACTGTGCAGATATATCGCCATGCCTCATCCTCTATATCTAGTTCAGTCGGCGTAACTAAGGAACTTAAGCATCTGATTGAGCTTTAAACGTGTTTCCTCTAGGAGCATAGCCGTGAACCCCACTTGCAGACGAACTCCTGGAGATCAATATTAGTTGTCGGTTTTATTCTTTGTGATTCTTTTTACTATTTCCCGTAGCTTCCTGTTGATTACTCTTTTGATAAGTGCTTCAAGTTTTGAAACTAGCGGATGTATACTCTTTTAGATATTTGAGCTTATGAATTTTTCTGCGCTGACAGATTTCTTTTTGATGTCAGGATGTTTTGGGCACTTGCACGAATTCGTTGATGGTTCCCGCTGCATTTACGCATTTTGTGGATGTGGATTTTGTTTTCTTACATTTGCATGTAGGATGCTCTCCGAATCATTTTGATATGTGTAAGGTACGCAGCATCTGTTCTGGGCGTTGTCAAATATTTGACAACGGTGACATTAGCTTTACCTGTTTGGTTTTTTCATCTACCTTCTACTGATCATGAGTTGCTGGATTACTTGACGTCGAATAGTTTCTACCCTTCGATGTTCTTGGGTCTATTCGTGAGGCTAAGTAGAAATGTTCCATTTCTATTGCAAAACCCAGTGAGTTGCTTTTGAAGGTCGTTCTATGTCTTGCTTAAGAAGACCTCGTATTATAATTTTGTGTATTTTTTATTTCTTTAGATGTAGGAAGTGGTAGTTTTCGTGCATTTTGTCCAAGATTTTCTTGAATCTTGGAAATCCTCCTAAGTCTTTCATGAATACTTTAATTCTGTCTCGGGCGTTATGTGCTTTTACTATTTTGACTTCGTTCTCTTCAAAGAGATTTTATTTTTAAGTAACTTCCTTTGTTTCTTAAAACGGTGGTCACAGGCGAATTTTCTTCGACTTAGTTTTGCCTCGTAAGAATCAACTAGTTTGGTTTATTTTTTTTTGAACAATCAGGGAATGTTAGCTGATCAACAAACATTGGAGGAACTTCGACCGTGTTTTACGAGGTAAGTTCGTATTTTTCTGCTTGGCTCTCTTTCTCATCGGTATTTAGGTGAATTTTGCCTCTTGTTCGTTAGTTGCGGGGCTGCTCTTTCTGTTTTTCTCTTTAATATGATCATTTCTTGTTGAACTTTCTTTGTTTAATTGGAATTTTATCTTATAAGGTGTTGAGTGCTCTTATTGGAAGAACTTATAATTTTATCATCTCCCTCCTGAGATTTCTTATTGGGGTAATTATTTAGTTCTTTTTCTTGCGACGACATCTAAAAGAAGTTCAATGTCTATCTTGAAGGGCACAGGATGGTGGCCCATAGGATGGACTGAAGTACCTTTTGTCTATCTACTGTGGTGTTGTTGCTTGATTTCTTGAAGTTGATAAGCATGGTTCGGTTCTCAGTGTACGAAATATTGTGATTTATACTTGTTAGTTTGTTGAGCAAATCTGGTACGCGATCCAACAATAAAAGCATTAAGCTTAATGCAGTGTCCATTATTACTGAGTACTCAGTCGTCAATTGGTAGCAACTATAAGTGCATGACCAGTTTGAAGTATAAATCCCGTCTTAAATGCAATGTACAAGTGCATTACCTTGAAACTGTTTGAACGCTTTCTTTGGTAATTTAGCGATAGGATGTAGATGCGACACAGTTCAATTTCTTTTGTTTATAAACGTGCCGAGTTTTAAAATTAGGAGCTTATTGTTTTTAAATAGAACTATTTTGAGTTTTATTATCTAATAATTAAAAGCTAACTGATGCAGGGATAAATAAATGAATATCGGAGATGTTAAGGAAGAGACGTTAAGAACGCTGCAATGTGTAAAATTAAAGAGAATTTAGGACGTTAAGTATAATATCTTTTTTATAAGGATATCAAACGGCGTAAAGCGGCAGAAAGAAATATTAAAGTATAATAATAATCCCTAAAAGATGTGACTGTGCTTAAGCTTCGCGTAAAAAGATATATCTTTAATTTAAAAGCTACTTACATTTATCCTAATATAAGGGCCGCAACTGTAAGTACAACATCAGGTACTTAAAAATTTATTTTATTGATCCATATACTTGAAGAGGCTTTTTCATTTATTACGCTTCAGCGTATCGTTGAATTAATATTCATCTTAAAATTATAAAGATATATTTCAGATATATATTAAATAAACTGGAAAGGGAAATAAATAATACAAAGTAGATATGCATTTCGAAAAAATTTAAATTCATTTTGTGGATAGAACTTCAAAAGGGTACTTTGCGTTGTTTATGACGACTTACGAATGTAATTCGAAACTTGTAAAATTTTTTAATTTTCAGCTTAAACTCTTTTAATAATCTATTTCCACTTTTCGAAACTTGGAATAGCATTAATAAATCTTGGTTTCTCTAATGATCAGTAAGTTCCTTCCTAATTTGTGGTAATAAATGTTTTTACCTGTAGTTAATGTATCATTTATAATTGCACTAATGCTAAAGAAGCACAAAGCTGCATGTAAATAAACAAATATCTTATGCATTATTTTATGAACAACAACAGTCTTAGAGTGCTCATTATGCGTAATCGGAACATAATATTTGAATGACGTGGAAAATCAATTAAATTAAAATAACACTTTACATAATAACTGTAGTTACATTAAATCCCAACAGAAGCTTAAATAAGTCAAATATTTCAATCCGACAAAAACACTATTAATTGACAACGTAGTCCATATAACTGTAAATGCAAACGGCCAACTTAAGGGTTACCTGGAGAAATTTGGAGTCTAGTTCCTAGAGGGCTAAGGGCACACGTTTACTCTGAAATTCTTGTAGCCGACGAATGACATCATACTGGATAAGTTATAACGGTTATTTTGTGGTTGGTTCGAGAGATCATAAGATAAAACCGATGCCAGCCTTCGTTATTATCATGTTTAAGATTTCCATCGACTTGTTGGGGCCCTCGGTACTGAGAACTCGGGAACAGTGGTGGAAACGTTTTTTTCTATGCACGCGGAGAAAATGTGTAACTGGCGAAAACACAATGGTAGATCTATTTTTTATTCTGTGGAAAGGCAAAGAAGGAGGTCTCGACGCAACATAGCTTGATATGACGATGAACTAAAAATGATAGTTCATATTTTAGAGATTTTATTATCACTTTAAGTGTTTCGGAAATCCGTCTTCTTAGTCAAACTATACAAGTACAAAAAATCTGAATACTTTGGAAACAGATGAATTTTTGAATAAACTTTTGCCTGTTACTGGAACAATCATTGATAAACTTCTACCTTCTATTAACACCCATGTTGTCGTTTGTTTTGGTGGTTTTTGTTTCTTTAAAGTACAGCGATATAGTGCGTTGAAGTTGGTTTGTCTACATATTAGTTTATTTAGCTCTCACATACCTATTATGCCCTGAGTTTTAAAATTTGATAGAGGTCGAATACGCAGGATTCGTCAAATGTCATTTCGATTCGAGATATCACAGATTTATGTCAATCGTACCGTTTGTACAGTGATGGAGTGTGGCAGAAGTTGGTCAAGAAGGTAGAGGACGTAGAGTCGGAGAATCTGCGCTTTCATCTGAGAAATAGAACGTCCTCTATCAGATAAACTGCAAATATATGGTTTGGCGGTGTCGTAGTTTAACATCATGTATTACCAAATCAGATTTGATCGTCTATACCTTATTTTACACTTATGTACTATAGACGCTAACAGTTAAATTGGTTCAGAGAACGTGTCTTTAGTGAAGAATTCCGCTTCTATTTGGGAATGTATGACAGTCGCATGTTGGCACGACGGAGGCGTAGAAAACGCCGTGGTATGAAGTTATCGGCAGAGTGTATCATATCGTAGGAATAACGATATCAGGTTCAACTGCATATGGTAACAGAACGTCCAAGACTTTATTAGAGGTAGTATGACGTACCAACGGCGCGTGCAGTAGATCCTGAGCCACATTCTCTTCACAATTTAGCAAGGCAATATCTGTTTACATATTTCCAGAGCTACTTTAAACATTTTTGGATGATGAGTGAATTTTTTGCCATCACCTCCTAAATATTCCGACCTTTGCCAATCAATCATGTTTGGCACATAATGAAAGGACGCCTGATTAATTTGCTCCATATTTTACTAATGTTAAACAAGACATCGATCAGTTCGTTAGATCCATGCCAGGGGTGGCAGTGAGTGTCTCAGTAATAGCGGTGATCCAACTTACTATTAGCTTAAATTATATTAATTGCTTTCAAGTTTTTATCGGTACAGTGCATATTAATAAAAATGCGATCTGTTCGCGCTTAGATATCGGTTAAAAATAATTGAGCGGTTTAAAGACTATTTTATTTAGATACATATATCTCTACAATTCTATAAAATATTTTTGTTAATAAGTAGCTATTTCGAATTTAACTTAAGAACTGATTACTTGCCCTTTCACTAGAACTCTTTACAAAATGACGCTTCCCCCTAGGTTTTCCAAAAAGAAAACAAGTAAATTTTGTATTCAATTAATTTAGTTGGTGAATGAGCCGAACTTGATTAGATTTCTATCTTTAAAGCGTTGTAGTCACTATAACTAACAATTTTATCTACTATGCATTAAGTGTGGTTTATTCTTCGAAATATTTTAGTGAGTTCAATGTGTTTTGAATTGTGTAACCTCTTCGTAAGAGATCTCATAACAAAATTCGTTGGTTCCGAGGTACAATTGCCTTAAAATTCATTTCTAGGGCTACTATAAAGTAGGATATTGTTGAAGTTACGTGTATTCAATATCATGGGCACCAAAGAATAAGGTGGTTTGCATTTCTAACTTTGTAACTAAATCGTTGTCTCACTTTTGTTCGCCAAAGTTAATTTGCAACAATTTCTTATTGCCATTCTTTGTACCTTATCACATTCTGAAAATTTATATTTAAATTACAGCTTGTTTTTAAAATTTTATAATATATTTCAATTACAGATCGCATATGTCGTCATTAAGTTTGCTTTATCCTGATGTTTAACTGACCTGTGCAAGAATTTAGCGATTCTTCTTGGTTATTGAATTAGGGGGAAGTGCTTTTAAAATTTATTACGTTATTTTAGTAAACACCGCTTTGATTGTTTTTTAGTTTTAATTCAAAGTACCAAACATATTAATTTATTCAACTTAATTATTACTACTCCGTGTTACCTATATATGTTTCGGTTTTAGAATATACAGGGTGCACCGTAAATGTTTTTATTCTTTTACCGGTCTTGCTCTGCAAGTTATTTGTATACTTAAAGACGTGGCGCTCGAAAGCATTACTTCCTTATCTCTACGATCTTATTTAGATAATTAGGTTTCTTTACCTTCAAATAATTCAATGGCTCATCACTTTCTTTCCGATAAAGCTATCCGAGTCGAGCAACCCTCTCTTTTACCACGTGAGTTATCCTTCGTTTTCTGTCCTATTTTTTTCTCCATTGCTTTTTATTCTAGGACAAAGCTAGCTTACGTGGTAATACTTTTTACCTACACTATCGTAACATGTGCTAGAACTCTATACTCACAGTCATGTTAAAATTTTCTTTTAATTCCATTTAAATATATCTTAAAATAACAGTACACTAAACGTTTTATAAACTATTTTATTTCAAATTAATGAATTATAATTATTTTTATGTGCTACAAATTGTTTTGATATTTAAATAATTCTGTTATTTGTTGTAAAATATTTTTTGGTATAATGGTTTAATTTATTTTTTCTCATTTCGTTAGCAGCGAGTTTGATTTAGTTTCAATTTAACTAAACTAAGTACAGAACCGTAACATAATTTTTAACAATGAATATAAGGTGTAAAATATTCGCGTAATTTTTGAAATTCCTTTTTGCTACGCAGCGGATTAAGTTTCAACCTGAAGTTAGTGATAACGTCATGTCTAAGCATTTTGTACTTTCAATTAATTAATATATTTGTAATTTTTGGCTCACTGATTTTGACCTTTGTATTCTAAATTCTAAATTAGGTCAACCTTTATAACCGTTTGGAATGTTTAAGAGTAAAAACTATAAAACTTTTTATTAGTGCTGTTTTTACATCGTAACGTTTTTGAATATTAATTAGTGTTATGATGAATCCTTATTTTTATTATTAACAGTAAGAATATTTTTCCTGACCGTATTTTTATTTCAGGTTTATTCGTTTCCAAGTTTCATGAATTTATGATATAAATTTCATAATATTTTATGTACCAAGTGAAATTTTCCCAGAGGAGAGTTTACCTACCATATTAGTGACCCTATTTTACTTTAACTGTGATAAAATATCAGTACTTATCAGTACTACACAATACCTACAAGCATTAACTGCTTAAAGGACTTCTGTTTGGTGAATTATCTATTAATTTATTGCAAACCGCCTTGTGCATTTTCGAGTCAAACAGTGATGCAAATCTAAAAAAATTAATATTAGTTTGATTAAAGTTGTGACATCATTCTTTGCATTTGTGATATGAACTGGGCTTGCTTTTTTATTCTTAATCGTTGGCTATGTAACTTTATTAAACAAAAGTTTACAAGTATTATAATTGTTTATGTAAACCATGAATTTTCTTGCAATGCATGACATTAACCGCTTAAAACTTACCATTCTTACTTTAGTTACAACAACCTTTAATCATTTTTCAGAAAGCAATATCAGGTAAGCGTTGTAAATAAGTAAAAATACGTTGTCCACTGATGTCAACCATTATTTTCTGACCTTTTTGATTTATTTCTAACAGAATTAAGTGAAATTTAAACCAACTAAATGACTTAATCTTCTACGCCTAAAATATGTGAAATTCCGTTTTAATTCATCCCATTATACAGGGTGTACTAAAAGCCCCATTACCCCCCATCTAACTGTATGCTATATGATTCTTTTTCTTGCAGGTGATATTGGGTCGTGAAAAGAATGGCTGACGAATCAAATTATACCCTGGAGCAACGAATCGTCATGAGCACCTGGGCTCATGAACGACGTCACACTGGGAAAACATTGAGAGAGATTTAAAATGATTTCTACATTAGATTTAATAGGGCAGAATTACCGAAACCAACAATTTTATGTTGGGAGAAGAAGCTATTTGAAACTGGTTCCATCAAAGATAGACCACATTCTGGAACACTCAACAACAAGAGCAGACACGTGTGCGGAGGTTGCAGCATCAGTGGAACGTTCGTCGAGAAAGTCACTGCGCAAGCGATCACAGGAATTGAACGTCCTAGTAATGACATTACACCGACACATGCGGAAAGATAGGCCTAAAACCGTACAAACCTTCGTTTGGAAATGAGTTGACAGATCACGACATGCAGGATCTACGTGGAGCTGGAGCTGTTCGATACAATTCCCAAACATGGAAAAGTGATGTTCTCAGACAAATGCGTCATCTAGCGCAGTGAAAAAGACAGAAATGTGTATTTCTGGAGTAAGTAGAATCCTCATTTCTTTGAGGAACTGGAAATGAATCCACTCCATGTAATGTTAGGGCCTGCAATGTCTGCTACATATTTGAATGGTCCAGATTCCGAGACTCATGCGAGTGTGCTAGGTAATCAGGAAACTTATATCGCCATGCTACGCGACTGGTTTGTACCGCAATTGGAGCGTTTGGGACTTCTTGATCGAATCTGATTTCAACAAGATGGGGCGCTAGATCATTTCGCAATACGCGTGAGGGAATACCTTAACGAAGTGTTCGGAGACAGGTGGATTAAAAGAGGATTACTAACATTACCGGCACCTCCAAAATGGCCACCACGAAGTCCGGATCTGACATCCTATTCGGAATGCATTTGCTTCCACCACTCCAGCAATGTTGCGGCGCATTTCACATCGCTCCTGGAGGCGAATAATACTGTGCCATGAAAATGACGGTGTGCATACACAACGCCTGGAGTAAATGGTGCTTACTTGTTGCATTTACGACTACGCGCTTCTCTCAACATTTATATGCTGTTGAAAGAACACTTCGCACGGATGTTTGCAATTTAGGGCGGGGGTTATGGCACTTTTGGTACAGTCTGTATATATGAAATACATTAAATTTAGTAAATAAGTTATAAGGTTAATTAAAATGCATCAACTTTTTGAATACATCTCGTATAGGATTTTTAATGCGTCATAGCTTCATAATTCGAATTTTAAGATAAATTAATTTTGGTATTAATTTTCGTATAAGAAAACCTATTTAAGTTATTTATTTAATAAAATTGATCATTGTAATCGCTTCAGTTGTGTTGGGATTTATTTTAAATAAGAAAATATTTTACATAAGGAATAGTTTCATGTAAAATCTACGTAGATGTTTTGTTTTAAAAATAATGCAAGTTTTAACAATTTCAAGTAATAATTTCCAGATATGATGTTATCGTGTTACTATTCCAAACTGGCAGACGTGAGGTTTCTTTACCATGATAATGCAGCCACATTATTGATCCATTTAAAAATTAATCTTGTGATTGGCGAATTCTTTTTCAAGCGAACAGTTTTTGTGTTCCCGTTTTTTGGTTAGCGTTCCTTGGAGTATACAAGAGACTGGTTCTGGAACCGTAGTCCAGTTCAGCCACGTTTAAGCTTAGTTAAAAAGTTTAGAAGAAAGGTGTCTTTTAGTCCTTTAGTGAAACCTTCAAGTTATTTGTGCAAATGATTCTTTTTTATTAGATACCGATAATTTGATAAAGAATTTATCCACTTATCCCGTTCTTGAGAGAACTGTTTTTGAAGCACGCTTCAGCACATTGTCCACCATTATTGTTAAATGGAATTCCGTTTACGGAAATTAAAAATGAAGTAAACCAAATTATAAAGGCAAGTTTTTCTAAATATTAAAACACAACATTGTACAACCAGGAACATAAGTGAATTTTTACGCTACTTAACTAAAGTGATTCAGAAGTAAAACCCCAATGGATCGCTACTCAAATTTAACCATATGTAATTTTTGCGTATTAAAATTATTAACATTTAGTTGGTGTTCATAATGAAGTATGCGGCAGTTTTTATCACTTTTTTATTTCTAAATTTTGACCTCTATATAGATTTTGTTTGGAGTTTTTGTTGATTTTAGGTAATGGGTCAATTATTGAATATTTTTAAAAAATAGAATTTATTGAAAAACTCATCGTTTCGCCAACACAGTTGGCTTTATCAGAAGATTTATTTGTATAAAGTACGTATTCTTTTCTTTACCTTAATAACTGCGAAAAGAATATGTACTTCATACAAGTAAATCTCCTGATGAAGCCAACTTTATTGGCGAAACGTCGAGTTTTTAAATAAATTCTATTTTTTAAAATGGTGTTTTAAAACATTCAATAATTGACACATTACCTCAAACCAACAAAAACTCCAAACAAAGATAGTTTTTATCTCGAAACTTGTAATTTTAATGCAGTGATCACGTAGTGAAATAAATATAATTGACGCAGATTTTGACTAATCTAGATATAACAGGGTGACCTGTATGTGACAAGTTAACCTCGATTTTCAATTAGCAGATACATACACGTCAAACATAAAATTGTCAATTAAACAGTTTAAATTTCAAGTAGCTATAATTATTACCAGCGTGGGCCTCTACCATAATTTATGATTAAGAATTAAATTTGTTCGTTATTAGAATTATTAACCTATTTGTGATTTATACCTTTTGTGACGTTTATCATTTGATTTAAACTCTTGTGACACATTTCTTTTACTTATTATAGTTATTGTTAATTACTCCCTGTCTTTTAATTTTAGAATAGTTGTGATTTTACTTTCAAGTAATTTTAATGTGAACCAAAGTGTAAGTAGCGATCTTTGGAAGTTAGTTTAATCAAAGTTATGTAAGTACGTAGCCTTATTTTGAGTGATTTAGAAACAACTTTATCATCGCTCTTTCCATTTCTAGATTTTTGGCGAAGATAGCTATTTCCCAAATAAAGCTAGTGGCGTCCTTTCAACATTTTAGATAATTTTCATGAAATACAATTCTTTTCAAGCAACTGCCACACAAACCATCTTTAGATAATTGAGAATCCACCCTCCCGCAAAGCTGGTTAACGCTAAATCCGCCTGGGAAGTAAATATAAGCCTTACTCAGGACTTTTATACTTTTTTCGTCAAGTTTATAGCGGTCTGCAGATATCGGTTTATCACCAAAATAGAATCCATATCGTTTTTCAGGACTGTAGAAATGACCACTCGGAGCACTGTTGTTATTTTAATGTAGCTGTATTAAAGCCATTTTATTCCTTACGTAACACCGTGTTTACCCTAGTAATTTAAAAATTCCAGTAGGACTTTACCTAAGGAAATTTCATCAAAAAATGCTGCAGAAGTTGTAACTTATCTTTCAATACTGAGAAATTCAACTCAGTCGGTGCCTAGTGTTTTTAGTAAATATTCCAGTCTTTGAATACAATAATTATGGCGATAAAATTTTGCGGGCACTTTCATTCGCTGCGGCGAATAATTAAATGTCAGTGACATACTGACAAAGAAGTCAAGATTTTGTAATATATTTTGAATAATCCAAATTTTATTAAACACTCAAAATATAATAATTCAGTTTACCAAGAATTTCGTTCGCCCCTTTAATTGGTACCATTCCTAATTTTGAAAAATTTGAAGTCTGAAAGTGGTACAATTATATTTGAGGAAGCTCCTTAATGGGTTAGTATTGTGAAAATACTAAAAAAATATTTATTCTAAAGTAATGGTAATTGGCGCGGATTTTAAATTACGTCGCTTAGGCAAACCTTCATATCGTATTGCGTAGGAATCATAAAACATGTGATACCCCTTTTGACGTTTTGAATTAATCTGTCAGTCACTTTTTGGAACGTGACCTCTTAAAAGAGTTTCTTGAATTATTTTAATAGGAGTTATTAGATGACTTTATTGATTGAACTAAAATTGCCGCCGTTAAATTTTTTTATTAATTCTGATAATTGTTAAGAGTTCAAAATATAAAGGGGAAGTTGATATAATAGACTGAGTTATGATTTATTAAAAGTTTAATTTTATAATAATAAATTATTAATTGTATTATAATTTCTTTAGTTGCAACAGCTTTTCACTCAAAATTACTTTTTAAGTTTAAAATATTAAAATCATATTTATTTACATTTTCTAATTATAGATTTGTGAAGTAATATTTTTAAAGCAAGTGAATGTAAAGTGGTAAGTGAAGTAAGTTTGAGTAATCGTTTGTACCCTACTTCAAAATAAAGCATACGTAAAATTTATTTTATATTCCCATTTGCATTCTTTTTATACTGTTCTATTTAAATCGGAAGAAACAAAGTCTTTGCAGGGCGTCTTTTTGTGACGTGAAGACAGGTCCGATGGCCTTTCCTGTTGTAAAAACCAGGGATACGCAATTTCACTAGACCCAAAACCTATAAAACAAAAGAAATGCGGCCAATATTAGATTTTGATGTGAGTGAACAAACCTACAAAAACGATTTTCCCATTTCCCGCATGTAACGGTGGTGTTTGCTTCTGGCGGTTTAGGATCAAGGAGGCTACGCACGTCTTCATTTATCTGCGGTCGCGTTTGACGGCAGCTGAAGTTGAACGCGCTTTTAGCCCCCAACTCCCAGGGCACTTTTGAATGACATGAATTTGCTATTCGTTTCAACGAATGAAAATATATATATAAATGTGTGTGTGTCTGTGTATGTGAATATATATCCAAAAAATTGTTACTTTTATCTGTCTACTTTTCATATCTATTTTTCATTTTTTACATAAGAAAAACTGTGACGAACTAATCTGCAATGAAAATGCATGTTAATTCTTAAGTGACGATTGATACACAACTATAATATTTCAGTAAGAGTAAATGCCAAATTGTTGTATCCTGACAATTGTATAACTAATTATTTTATTAATATTCATTTAGATAATTAAAAACTAATTTTATAATAATTCTTTATTCGTTATAATTTACAACATTGGATCGTTGCAAATTTTATTGAAACGTTGACGTTCTGGTGAGTTTTGTAAGGGCTTCATCAGGACCGAAAAATATGGTCAGAACACAATAATTCAGTTTGTTACCCAAGCCAATATTCGAAGTACCTTCTACGAAGGCTAGTAAAACATTAACACTTTGCAAAAATTGATTCGGGTTTATTTAGGCACAGAAAGGGGCTATATATATGAAATTACTGTAAAAACAAAAATATATTGTGAAGTGTTCCCAATAATTATTAATTACATAATCATTCTTCAAATCTATATATGTAAATTATTGATACATGTAATTAAGTAAAAGACAAGACTAGGTAAAGCGATAGATTGAAACGGTTAATTAGAAGTATTGGAAGCTGTACTAGTTATTTTTTTCTGAAAATTTTAGCAAAGTAAATGGTGTGATCAATCAAATGAAAATATTTTCAAGGTCTCTGCGCTTCAGTTATACCGGAAGTTGTTACTAACTTCGTTATTTTAAATAAAATGGTGGATTTTTTATTGAATATTTGAGTTTCGCTAGTTATTTTAGAGCAACTTTTATTAAGGTTTGCTATGTTTAAATTACGCTCTTTTTGAGAAATTACAGTTTTTTTGGAAAATGTCGATTTTACATCACTATATTTAAAACTAACCAGAGCAATTATTTTGGAAATGGAAGGGATAATGTTGAGGGCTTTGTTAGAAAAGTCTTTGAGCTTCACATTGATACTTTTATTTTGCTAAATTATTTACGGGATCCAAAAAATAATATTTTGTTTCTCCGTTAATTCGAATCGTCAAAACTCAATTTCTTTAAATAGAATGTCCTATATTTTTTTTCATAATTTAATAGAAAATGAAATTCCGCATAAAATAGTATTAATAGTCCCTATATCTATCTTCAACCGTTTTGGAATTATTAAAGGTTTTCCCTAAAATTGATAAAAATTAATTATAAATTGTAATATTTTTTAAATAATTAGCCGTTGAAACAAAAGTTTGTTAATGACGTGTGCTGTAGTGACAAATATTTTGATTATTTCAAAAAATAATTTACTTCATAGTTTTAGTTCAG
Source organism: Phrixothrix hirtus (assembly GCA_024586415.1). NCBI lineage: Eukaryota > Metazoa > Arthropoda > Insecta > Coleoptera > Phengodidae > Phrixothrix > Phrixothrix hirtus. The sequence continues at coordinate 277 of JAHWXV010235076.1, read as the reverse complement.
TCATTTCATTATGTTGTAAAAATTGAATACAAGTTCAAAGTTACATAATATCTACATATTTATCACAAAAACGGTTATAAGGTTGTTGACAGGACTTGTAGTTGTTTACTGAGATAAATCCTTTTCTATTTCCAGTGACGAAGAAGAGATTTAAATGAATAGCATTAAATTTTTTATAGTATAGGATAGTAAAATCTATTGAACAATTGCATTAAAAAACAAAGCCAGCAATAATAATAAAAATGAAATATTAATTTTATAACTATTCTTTCTAAAA
>JAHWXV010235067.1:0-11452 GCA_024586415.1 Phrixothrix hirtus | reverse complement strand
AAAACATGTATTTCCACTAAAATTTTGACATCGAAAATTTTGGACGAAAACAATACTTTCTCTATTCTATATTTCATATAGGTAAGAGAAAGTAAAAAAGCATATCCTGTATAAGGGTGTGGCAAATAAAAGTGAAACCGCCCTCCCCTGCACCGAACGATTTCGTCCATGAATGTAGCAACTCATGTGAATGATGCGTATGATCGTACAGAGAGACACGGTGGATCCTGAGTTAATGTGTGTTAAACAACTGTACATATCGTAATGGATACTCCAAAAGTGTAATGAAGATGTGCAATGAGAGTTTTGCGTGGTGCAGATATATCCCAATGGTGCCTATCACAATAGTGCTTAAAAACTAGTCACACACGCGTACCGTAAGTTTGATAACTAGAGGCACTTACTTATTATTCTTTATTCGTTGGCTGATCCATTCATTTAATGTTTTTGGTTTTAGTACAGTTCATGTATTGAATCCAGAATTACAATTCTAACTACGTAGTATGTTTACATAAAGTTAATTAAAAGTATTCTATAATGTATTACAATAAAAAAGAGGTTTGTCTCTACAATCACAAGTAAAGGTCCTCAAGGAGAAATAAATTGTCAATCACAAAAACAGCATATTAATTGTCACAATGGTGCCTGATGGTAGCTGAGCGTCAAAGTTAAATGTTAGAAAGTGGATAGCTGGCTAATCCACTTAAAGCACGCTGTAGACAGTCTCAAAACATAGTTTCAATCTTCAATCTGCGTTTTGCATATTTTCCGAACGTGTTTGGAAAAATTCTTACTATACATACACACAGTGCTAAGCACACAACAAAATCAGTACCAACAAAATATATGTACATTAAGGCGTGTATTTACCAAACGTCTGAATAAGTTCAGATCTGCTTTGAACAAGCTTAACAAAACCTCAGAAGCTAGTGAGTTTTGAGTGAACTTGATGTGCTGTTTGGACATCCTACTATCATCCATTATTTTAATAACTAAACATCGAACCACTACGCAGCTTGGATTATGAATTCTATGTGGAAAGTCAAAAATATTTTTTTTGGAATTAATGCCATGTTGCGATCACATTTCAGGTATGAATGTCCCGTTCAGTAATTGTGTCTAGACGCAAGCATTTATGAACAACATAATGTAAGTATCTAAATATTGTAAAATTCTTGTTTGATCCTGGACAAGAATAACAAAACAGAGACAGAAGTTTTACTTCTGGAGAAAAAACATTAACAAGCATTAATGCAATATCGCCAGTTCCTTTTTTTGGAATTGTCTGATCATAACAATAAAAAATGAACTTTCCTGTCGATAGAACATGAATATTGAATAAATAAACGTCAATTGTCTCTTGTAATAGGGATCGTTAGTTGTGAGGTAGGAACAAACATATATTTTTTTGAAAATCAAAAGCAACAGTCTCAAAATCATTATCTTTCTTGGCTTTCTTGTATAAAACACGGCAGCTTTAGATTCATATAAATTGTCAAGTGTTAACTCACAATTAGTGTTGAATTATCCGCCGTATAAAAAATGTCGAAAATCTTAATGATATTACCAAAAAGAATATTAATAAAGTTAGTACTTCAAATGATATTTGTATGTGTGTATGTTCACTATTTTTTGCAAATAATTCTTTATTAACAAGTTTTAGATTTTTTAAAGATTTATAAAGAAAAGAAAGGTTTCGTTGTACCATGATAACTCAATATTGCTAAAAATAAATTTATTTTTCTTTTAGTAGATAACAATTTTTGGGTTTATCTAATGTTTCTTTTACTATTATAGATTGTTTATCAAATAGAATGCTATTTTCACAATTTACTTCTATTAAATCGGAATTTAATGCATCTTCTAATCTAGTTATTAACATTGCTTTATTACCTTTCTCATGTGCCTTTCTTTTTTCCAACAGCCTTTGTAACGCACACATTTTAAGGTTGCTGATTTTCTTTTTCAAAGCTAATTCACTTTTAAGTTTTTTGACACTTCTAAACATAAAACACAATTAAATAAAATAGACAAAGGGAACGTAAGAATAGTACGTCTTACTCACTTCACGTTCACACTTGAAGTGTTATATGCCGTTTTAAAAGCTAAAATAACCGGGACTTCAGTTATATGACGTTTAATGTTAATTTAAAATAATTGAATAGACAATTTAAACTTGCTTAAATTCTAGAGAACGTTCATAAATATTCTGATTCTTAAAAGCACAAAGAGCGTAAAATAAGACTCTGAAGAAGTTTCAGTATACTTTGCTAAGAAAAAGCACATTAAAGTTATCCTGAATAATATAAGGTCGACCAGAAATGTCCTCGGAATTTAGCGCCTGCTAATTTTGAAAACAGAAATTGCTTTGAATAAATAACTGAGAAACCGATACTTAAATTTCTAATATTAATAAATCTCATCCTTGAGGTAACCCCACAGGAAACAACTGCAGGACAAATCGGGTGAACCCGATATCGCCTCTTAAAGAGGCAACTCAATGTGGAAACCTCTATCTGAAAACCGCTGGTGATTATCGAGCAGTGTGCGCTGTGGCCCCGTCCTGCTGAAACCAAATGATCTCTGAATTATGAAGCTCCTCTAATCTAGACCGGAGGAAGTTCTCTAACATAACATAGTAGCGATTGAAGGTCATAGTTATAATCTCATCACCTTGCTCGAAGAAGTAAGTACCCACTACACCTACACGGGGAACACGACGACAAACAGCGACTCGAGGACTTTGCAAAGATTTTTGGTGAAGCTCACGGGGGTTATCTTCTGCCCAATGTAGGAAATTTTGCTTATTGACAGCACCTAAAAAATATGCGCGAGAGCAATCAGTTGAATAAAGCACGACGTGCGTTTGAAAATACACGCTGTGTAGTAATATATTACAGAACCGTTGTCTTTAAAGAATGCCCCAATTACGAACTTCGATTATCACCAGACCAGTCCATAGTGTTAATTAGCAACAAATGTACTACCCGAACTGCTATTGCCTAACGCAGTTCAATATCACCACCACTCCTTTGTTAGTGATCCAGTGAAATTGGGACCCGGTTATGCTGCTCCCTGTATAGTACGTTTGCTTGGCTTGCGAATAATAGAATTTAGAAAACTCTGCCATGAATTATTTAATAATTTAATAAAATTTTATACTAAGTATTTGAGATTACAAAAGAGACCCTTATTAAAATTAAATAAAATTGGGAAAAATGTCCAACAAAGAAAGTGCCAAGAATAGCCAAAATTCCTTAGTTCTAAGAATTCTAGATAGCGGATGGATAAACATAAAGCCTCTACACACGTCCCAATAACAAAGAGCAACCAAAAGAGGATCATGGTTACAGCATGATGGTCTAAAACCGGCGGCATCCAATATAATTTCTTGGAAATGAGCGAAACCATTGCGCTAAAAATAGCCGGAATGATTAACAGAAGAGGTGCGATTCTGTTACACGACAACGCTCGTCCACCATTTTCCGCAATGTATCATTACCTTTTCAAACATCTGGATAACTTTCTTACCAATTAAACTTTCGCCCATCAGAAAAAGACAAAAATGATCTTCGTCGATTTTCTTGAATATTGGGCGCCAAATTTGTATGCTAATGAGATAAAGCAACCAGTATCGAATTGACAAGTATTTTTTAAAACTCAAATCACCAAAACCCGCAAATTTTCTAACTTATTCTTTTTCAAAAACTAATTTTAGATCTTTATCTACTTTTAACCTTATGTAAACTATAGATAAAAATATTTTTAGTATCACAAAGGACGAAATTGTATTATCATTGGTAGGCCAGCAATCACTGATTTAGAAATGAGAAATATTATGAAGGTCCATACAGTGCAACGCCCAAAAATTGGCGTCCACATTTTTTACCAAGCATGGCCATTATGATTATTTTATTTGCTGTTGATTTCAAAGGGAATATGAGATAAAAATTCAAATTTTTGAAAAAACAAACACGCGCAACATGATAAATCTAAAACACGCCTTAGAACGTAAAGGCGTGCAATTGTTACCAAGTTTTGGCAATGGAAATAATTAAAGAACATATTAAATTTAGCAACTACGTGTTGGTATTTAAATACGAATGTAAAAAACAAAATTGAAACGATTTTAAAATAATGTATAAAATTAAACATTTTAAAACAACACAATTAAAGAAAAATGAAAACGTTTAAATAACAATTTGATGTTAGCAAAAAATATCCAAAGTTTGTACCTTCTAATGTTCAATATAAAAGATAATGGAAAATGTAAATACATTTCTGTTTTTATGCTCTCAAATTAAACACCGACTATTAGGATCTCGTGAGGGCTTTTATTTGGATATGTAATTAACGTTGAAGTTTGTTGTTTTACTAAATTAAACCATATTATATAGATACTTTTACTTCTAATTTTCTATTTAATAGTGTTCTTCAATTTTATTAAATATTATTCTTTTAAATTATTATTAGAACATTTCTGTTTCTGAAAATACCCGTTTCTTAATTTATTATTTAATTAAAAAGTGAGATTATATTTATTTTATAAATTGAAATGCTTTTAATTCAATTTAGGTTCATTAATTTACGAATTAATTATTACTGAATTTACGGAAGAATGCAAAATCACTTGAATAAACTCATTTTCTTTATCTACAATTTTAAATGGCATTTAAAATTACCGAATACGTGTGTAAGCTTCGACTTCGTTAGGAAGTAGAATTTAATAATGTCTTTCGTTATCGATAATTGCCTATTGTTTCTGAAAGTATTTTAAAGTGACTCGATATAACCAATAATTTGTCAAAATATGATATTATTTTAACTATAACAAAAATTAATAAAGTAAAAGAATTAGATATTGCTAAGTTGATCTGAGTGGATCTTTTAAATATCAAATGAAGGTCACTCGTATTAGCAACTATACCCAGTGGAAGACATTAAGAAAAATAATTAGTTGGCTCTTAATGTAATACCAATTAACTTGTTATAAAAATTAACCTTATAAACAAATATGGCGATTATCAGGGAACACTAAATAATTCTAATAGCTTCTATTATATCAGATCCTGGAGAAATTGTAATACTTAAATTTTGATGAATCCAAAGGGTTCGAAAAATAAATTACAACTAAACTTTGGAAAATATTTATAATAATTCTACACTAAAAATATTAAAGAAACAGACCAACCATCAAAATCAATAATTATTTTCAGTATAGATAATAATTTTGAGTTATGTTAAAATTATAGTGTTTTATAGACATAAGTAGTAGACGAACAGCAAAGGCTCTAACTGTAAGGGCAATAGATTAAGTAAATACTAAAAAAACTTGATTTATTTCAGAACAACGCAAGTTCTACGAAATTAAGATAACAACAAATGAGCAAAGGAGTTAATTAGCAAAACTTTTCATAAATATTTGTTACCAAAAGCCTCTCTTCATCGAATTGAGAATTAAAGAAAATATTACCGATTACATATTAAAAAACAAAACTAGGATTTGCTTTTACACGCAAAAATTTTCATTTTATTCAAAGAGTAACTTAATAATTAACTTTTACCATAATTATAAGTTAAGTGCATTAAAAATGCAATCGTGCAATCAGTTATTAAATTGATTCAGCAAAAGCAGAAAAAAATGAAACAGTAGCTATGTACAGTAAACTATTGTTGGATGCTGTATTGCTAACCATAAATTATCTTAAAAAAATGTAGCTGTTTCCTAGCTTAAACTGTGTGTTAATTTATCATAATTTCCGGAAAAATAACTAGCTCATTCCTTTTTAATTCAGCTGCAGAATATCTAAAAGAGTGTCGCCTACAGCTAATTAAACAATGCACAATCAAATATCTAGGTATAAAGAAAGAAAGAAATTTGCACATCAAAGTATTTAATACGAAATAAATTTACATGTATTATCACAAACCTGCAGATTTAGAATTTTCAAATAATTAAACACTTATATACGGCAACTATATGTTAGAAATTAATTCTTTAGGAATCAACATGCTATTAGTCCGAACCAACTCGGCATTAATTAATTACAGTTAGTAATATGAAAAATTAAGAATTCCGTGTAAGCGTTAATTACAAGTTGCTAAGAACATAGTCGATTTCTTTTTAACATCTGACCTCTGAAAGCCTCATTTCTTCTGAAGTAGTACTAAGGAAGGTTTGCTATAGTTTTGCAATTAAGGAATTCCCTACATATTGCAATATTAAATTGCAAATTTAGAATAAATTTAAAACAGACAAAATTTTACACTTTTCAAAAATATGAATATTTTTGAAAACAGATAAACGAAAATATTCGTTAAAGCTAATAGGAACGAAAATCTCAATACTCAAAATGTAAAACGGCATTCCAGGTTATCTGATTTAAATTGTAGAAGCGCTTGGTGCAAGTTTCTCTTAAAAATCTATAGAATCCGCTATCGAAGTTTTTGATAATTCATAGAGTCGCATTTTTTTAAATCCCACCGTGAAATGATATCTCGAGTACTCTGAGTCTATTATTGAAAGTATCCACGTTAGCCTTCTGGATGCTACTAAGGAACATTTAATGATGACGGGGTTTGTAATTCCGATTGAACGACAAAACTGTTTTTGGTCGTGAATTACAAGAGTAGGGGTAGGATAATAAAATAGAAAAAGAGGGTTTTTTGTACACTTACGGGGCGCTACCTGAGTTTTTAAATTACCCAAAGTAAATCTGATTTTTTGTTTAAAATAGGTACTACCTATTCTTCAACGGATAACATCCTAAGAATAAAAGAGTTTGCTTTTACTTTCACTAACATTAACGATAATCTATAGTGGCAGGAATTAGTCAGATAATACCTACCCATAACTATGAATATTTAATGTATAGCATCCCCACTTTATAATATTATGTAACCCTCAGTAAGGCATTTATATCCAGAACATTTCATTTATTAGCATAGAAAGTTATTTGTAACAAAGTTATAAACATTTTATGATAATTTTTTAATGGGTACGGTTTGTAAAATAATATTTAGAATTTCATGTTCATAAATTCTTTTTAAATGTTTAACATTGCAGGATATTTTAGAAACACATATTTTAAAGACCTTATTAATATTTACTTTACTACAGTTCACATATCACGCAAGGTTATTACTCGTAATGGTGGAATGACAAAACATTAATATATAATATATTCTTATTAATAAAATTGTCATCTTCGTTGGATGCTTATGTTTTATATTTTTACAGAAAATTTAAAATTGTCATTTGAAAGATTGTCGAAATCAAAAGAGCTCACATTTATAATTTTAAATTTCTAAGAATCATTATTATATCTATCAAATAAAGTTGCTTTATTTCAAGGTCAATTGATTTTTAGTTATCTTGAATTGGGTATAACTTTAATTATTCAACAAAAGTAGATTTGATGTTAAAAATCGTACTTTATGATTTGTTAAGTATATGAAATTCACTAATTAAAAATTATCAAATGTATTATTGTTTGCACTTATATAAATATAAGTCAAATTGCTTGCTGTGACTAATGGTTGAAATTTGCACTTCTAAATATTTTTTGATCTAAATCAAGATCGTAAGGTAACTGTTGTTACGTATTACAAGGGATTAAACTAAATACATTTGAAATCTAATCTACACTAACGAAATATTTTGTTAAAGTTAAGAAATTGAAGACAATAGGAGCCTCATAGTTACTTCCCGTAAGTGTACATTCGCTGTTCGAAGCGAATTCCTAATATCTAGTGAGCGACGCCAGTGAACACGAAGGGACATCTGCGATAGGATTTATCGAACAGATAAACATTAATTGGTTTCTAATCTTTAGTCAACCTAGGATATGGGAGGATATTAAAGATGTAACTCACGATTGTGGAGATGGACTAAGAAATATGTGAGGCTAGTCCCAATTAAAGATTTGGGATTTGGCTACAGTAATTCGTGCGATATGAATAGGACAGTATAATCACGACAGAAGTCACTTCATTGGTTACTCCGTGAGGCGGCTGTTTTAACAAATTTAATCATCATAGAACTCTTCTTCTGCGCTCACATGCGCAACATTACATTAACCGAAAGCCCTAAAAGGACGGGGACTTGAAACCGATTCATAGGTACCCATGTGTGATGCTTATCGGGTTACTTCTTTTAAGGTTCTTGATTTACGAGGAGCTGTAAATAGCAGGCACCCATCATTTTTCCTTAACGTGTTGGTGAGACCCTGCAGCCCGTTTAGGTTGTGCAGTTTTATCTCTTTCCTTGGTACTGTAACAGTGTGGAAAATAGTATTACCATGCCCTTTTCAACCATACCCTAAGAACGGCACTCGTTGCAAATAAAGACGAGTGTACAGCCAACTCTGAGATTCTCATTTCTGTATGAAGCTTTGCAGAGGACACTTTCCCAGAAACTCGAGAGTCCCAGACGGGCTGATGAAAAGATGCGGACGCCAATGGACACGCCGCTGTGTACAGACGCCGTTTCTTTCTTTAACATTGTGATTTTATCATTTTGGCATCTCTTGGAACGTACATTCCAAGAGTTGTCCATCCAAAACGCCTCGCGTTTCCAAATATTTGCATTAATTTTCTTTGAAGAGTGACAATGTTCTGGAGCATTTTCTGTAATGAGGCCAACAGGATTTACCAAAGGTACGGTAACTCAACTTCCCAACTAAGTCAGATATAAAATTTTAAGTTTCATTCACTGGTTAAATTACTGTGTTTCTAGCGAAGTCTTTCTTGATAAAACATCTTACAAAAGTGAGCAAAAATAGGTTTTTCGCCAAAATTTAAAATCGTTTAATACCGGAAACCGCTTTCCTTACATTTATTCCCGCAGTGATAACCTTATTAATGATGAGACATAACTGTGGAAAACGTGAAGGTAAAAGTAAACCTAGTCTTTGATTATAAATCCCTAGCTGTCAAATAATTTTGGTACTAGGGTGGAGATGCATCTCTTTTCAAATCTCAATTCAACAAACCAACTATAATATTTCCGTGGTTGAGTATAAGTCACCACTGTCTTGTAGTAATCAAATTATGTCAGCCACTGTGATAAATTTTAAACAGATGAACAAAATAAATATAATTCGTTTATACTGGGTGTTGAATAGAAAGAGCCCGATTTAAAAGAAGAAACTTAAATCGTTATTTTGAAAACAACTACTTAACATAGGAATATATTTTTTGTCAGTCGTGTGAAGTTCAAGATGTAATTGCTATGACACGAACTGACATGTACTTCTTGACAATTATGCTCATTAAATGATGGTCACCAGTTACGACCTTCTTGTGAAAGCTTGCAAAGAAGCTGCCGTGCAAGAGGTTTTGTAACGTGTAAATTGAGATTCCTTCAAGTTTTGCAGCTTAAGATAACTCAGGGCCAGTTAATGCCTCAAAATCTGGACTTTGGCCAGCGATCTGTACGTGCAATGTCAAGGTTTTCAACAATTCCACATAGCGTTGCGTAGTTACCATGTAGATGGTTCTTTGCCCATTTCTGGTGAAATAGGGACACAACACCAGACAGTCATTTTAGGAGAACTAGGAGGAGCTTGCGAAGGCCTCAAAATCAGCAGTTTTGTTGTTTACTGCCCTGGATAATGGAAAGTGGGTATTACTTGTCAAGATCAGATGATCAACACCCGGTTCGGTCTACAATTCTAAAAATCCTGAAGTGCTTACCATATATGCTGCTTGTTAATCTCCTTCAGTAAATGCGCGACTTCAATTTTGTAGATGGTGACGATGAATACGCTCCAAGGTTTTGTAACTTATACACAGGTTTTGTACATAGTGGCGTGCTGGCCGGTGCTACTGTAACATTATTCAGAGTTTTCTCTCTGCTGAGAGCTTCCCCTCGTCACTCTCGCACCAATATCGGTATTGTCTTATTGCTTAGGGCTTCCCATCGTTGTGTTAGACGACGAAATTCTCGTCTTGCGGCTACATGAGATTGAGATCACAAGCACGCCTTGATATTTCGAACATAGTCTACTCCGTCACTACTGAAAAATGTTGCCGCGCACAGGACACGCGCCTGCACACCTGTACACTAACTCCGATTCATACCCGTGCCCGTGTAATTTCAAATTGTGCTATTTCTATAAAACAAATGATAGTAGCACAAATTAATAAGAAACTAAACGAACACAAGAAACTTCTGGGTATAATTTAGTTGATAAATGTATTTAAAATTCAAGTTGTCTAATTTGATAAAACAATGTATAGGGTAAACCTATTGATAAACTAAACCAAAAATTTGAAATATTACTTAAAAAAACGAATAAGTACAATAATTTCTTTTGAATTCTGTAAAAGAAGAAATCAAATTTGTCGTTAAAATCAAATAATAAGGCAACCTTTACAGGCACACGTCATAATTGACAATTTCAAGAAACTCACTACTTAGTACTAAACAAGGTTATAAAACCTTCAAAAAAATCATTAAAAATATAGAACAGGGCATTTTAATATCATAAAGTGGGACAGAATCATGTTTACTGTGAAAAATAAAGTTGTTAGAGCTGTTCTTGTCACAAGGCGTTATGAATGTAGCAGCCGCAAATGTTATAATTTTCCTGATTAATTAAAAAATTTATGTAATTATAAATTAGTATTTTAAATCATAACTATCGTAGTCACTGCTTTTGAAGCATCTTGTACACATCAATTTTGTTAGTTATTAATAAATTGTTTAATTTAATTTTAGAATTATTAGGCATATTTAGATAATTTTGTATAACCCTATTTTAATCAAAATTAGTCGCATAAAATATGAATTTATATTTTAAATACAAATAATAAATTTGTGTTAAAATTGAAATATATGTATGTATATATATATATATATATATATATATATATATATATAAACAATAAACAAATTGAAGGTGATCCCAAGGGTACACCTCTCTTGTCGGTTGACGACACATTTGTAATATGGAATCACGGGAAAGACAATACAAACAGTTTCTTAGAACACCTGAACAGTATACATGAAAACATCAAATTTACTATGGAAATAGAACAGAACAATGAAATACCCTTTTTAGATGTGTTAGTAAAAAAGAGAAATGATGGAACTTTAAGACATACAGTGTACAGAAAAATCACTCATACGGACATATACTTAAATGCAAAATCACATCATCATCCCTCACAATTATATTCAGTCGTAAATACATTAGTGACAAGATCACAAACTCTAACGGATTCGGAACACATAAAGAACGAAATGGAAATACTTACGAAGGCACTCCAAAAAAACGAATTCACAGATAGTGATATCCAAAGAGCACTAAAGAAGAAAAACCAAACAGATCGTGAAGAAATAGAACTAATATCACGAGCAAGCATGCCATATATTAAAGGTACTACGGAAAGAATCAGCAGAATCTTAGGCAAACACAACATTCAAACTGCTTTAAAAGCTACGAAC
>JAHWXV010235055.1:0-10650 GCA_024586415.1 Phrixothrix hirtus | reverse complement strand
GTATAGGAGAACCACGCCTCGCTCCACTGTAGCTTTGCCGGCCGTTGCTAAAACACTGGTGTTTCTGCCACATGCGTTATTGCTATTTCGTCTTGTGACATGGTGTTGCGATTTCCATGTCATTGAGTATATTATTAAATTCGTAGATATACATTTATTTATTCTAACATTCACTTTTAAACCACAATCTATTTGACTATCTGAGCAGTGATTCATCTATTTATATGCGAACTATAAATTCAAGGATATGCAAGAAAACGTGAGAAAGGATGATTAATTCAAGTTGGCAATCTAGTACAGGGAATCTCTCATCATGGAAATATACAGCGTACTCGGGCTGTGTCAGATCGAAATCTCTCGGTAAACCATTTTTGCAATATATGTTCCTGTAAAAGTGATAGTCAAGTCTTTTCTTCCTAGGTAGGATTGCTCTAGGATTCCAACTACAATATTTGGTTTCCCATGCCTCAAAATACTACCTCTATCATATTACTGACCACTTGCCAGCAAGTTGAGATATGGATAGCCTTTTATCACCGTTGACAAAAAATTGCTTTTTTAAGTCCCGCAACATCCTTTACAGCATTTAACAGGGTAGTTTCTGATGTCACTACACTTTTGTAATGAGATACTAGATGCATCGAATACCTGGAGGTAACGGCGTTACAATTTTCAGTCACTGCTGTAGTATCTCTTCTATGCCGTATTTTCCCTTAAATTCAGCAGTAATACCACGCGATATCCGTAGATCGTTTTCAACAAAATGAGCCAAAGATAACTTTCTGATTCATCAAAAATGTTTATGCCATGAAATCTGCAAATGACGATCCTTTACTGTTGGCTTCCATATTCTAAATCTTGACGTGATATGTGTTTTGTACAGGTCGTTCTTCATCTGCATTCCTACTATCCTACGGAGCTAACCGATTCATATGTATCACTTTTGGTTTCCCTTTGGGTAGCTTCCTGTTTCGGTGTATTAGATAATTGATACTTGCTCTAACTTTATACGGGCCTTCCCATGATCTTTGCTTGTGCGTTTGTTTGTTTTGTGGCTGACACTTCCGAACACGAAAATTCCCTTGCCCTTCTTGGGATAGAACTGTTATATAGTCATTTCAACATGACTTTGGAATTTTTTCCGAATCTGGAGGGATTTTTGACATGCCAAACATCGCATTGACGAAACGGAATCTACGATTTTACTTCCTTGTTCGAAAAGAAGGCAAATTTACTCACCTCGGTTGGGTTTCAGTTCACGTTCCTTGCGTATAGAGGGAAACATGATAACCACCACACCAATCGGCGCCGGCATAATTGTTGTTGCGTGACATACCTCATCGTCCCTGCGGCTGATACAACCATATCAGAGAATGGAGTTGAAATCTTCAATTTTTAGTGTACATAATAATAGACCTTCTCATTCGATTTTATCAACAATCTTTTCGGTTTCCGTCAAATACCCTCAACGTATCGACCTCCGGCATTCTTTTTCTCCGGGCCTACTACCGAACTCCAGATCACATGGTAGTCTTATCTCAAACGCAAACCGCACTTTAACCGCGGTCTCACCTGTTTACTCACGTACAGCCGACCGATCCACCGTTAGGGGCAAGTGTGAATATTAACCTCAGTGGCTCTAAAAGATGAGAATTTCTTTATTTTCCAGCAATAGGCTGCCGTTATGTAAATCTAATGTGAATCCAAATTCATAATTAGTATAATATCGTCGTCAATATAGGCTACCAATACTCGGTACAACCGCAAATGGTTGCTTGCGTCTCTATAGTTGTTAGAAGCTAAAGGTTTTCTATCCTTGACGACGTTTGGATTCACCGTTGTTGTTGTTGCTCCAATATCCAGCAACATTTAGAAACTGTTTCTTGTGATAGTTTCATCAATGTACAGACTATCTGGTTTGTGACACATTAATGCCCTTGATTGGTGACACCCGGGATCATTTCGATTTTTCACATTTTCTACATTTCCAACATCGCAATTTACATCCAGTTGGTATTTGTATCTTGAGTATTTGTAAAATTGACTCTTTCAGGTTATCAAAGCCATTCTGGGCGTACACGACCATAGTCCCTAGATGCTTGTTTATCCATTTCAAATTCTAATGTTTGAGCCAATATATTAGCTAGACCCTTAGGGCGGACCCATCTTAGTACCTGTTGTATTTCTAAATCTCAAATATCGTCAACAAACTACCCCAAGTTGCTTATTGAAACCCTTAGGGGTCGTTGAAAATGCTAATTTAACTAACTGTGTAATTTCAGCTTCCAATTCCTGAAGGTTTTCTGCAACCCTTTGACTTTCATTCTTTAATCGACCACAATAAACTTACTGCAGGTGATTGTTTCCATAACGCACTTCCAATCTCGAAATCAGGTTGTTAAAATTGTTTTGTGGTTTGCAATATGTTCAAAGCATTCTCATGTAACCACACTATCAACGCGGTTGCCTTTTCTTCCATCGTCTACTTCTTAGATTTAGCGGCTGCCATAAATTGCTTGCAAGAGTTGGTCCAAGGCATTTTACCGCTATATATGGGTACTTTTACATGTTTTCTAGATTTTGAGTTGCTATGTTTTACGATAGGTAAATACGCGACCCGCTCATTGTTCACTCTTTCTTGTTCTGCACAATTAAGAGAAGATATTTCATGTTATGAAACGCTAACCCCTCTGGTCGTGGCCATACGAATAAGCTTTTGACGTAGATCAACAAATTTGTTGGTTACCTGATTAACTTTCTCTGAGATGTCTTCGATTCCTTTTTTATACTTCGTTGTCGTTTCATTAATTTTTGCCGCAGTGCCTTCGATTTCTTTATTTAATTTATTTTTGCTTTATTTTATTTATTTACTGTAATTTACTTTGACTGGATCTAATTTCTTCTTGCAATTTGCTTGTCATATCTTCTTGTAAGTTATTTTGTTATAAATTATTTGAAAACATTTCCTGTTTTAACTTATTTGTGATTCCTGGTTTTTAATTTACTTTTACTTAATGTAATTGATAACATCTCCTCTTGTAATTTATTTGTGATAACTGGTTGTAATTAATTTTGATTTGATGCAATCCCTTCCTGTAACTTATTTTGACTTGTATTAATTTATAACATTTCTTCTTGTAATTTACATTTATTAGAATCCATCTTATCCTGCGTATTCTACAGAATTTCTACTTATTTCTACTCAAACTTCTAATGACAAGCAGAAATTCTTAACTTTAGCATATATTTAATTTTCATCTTAGTTTTATTACCACACGTTTGCGATCTAAATATTCAAATCTCACTTTGACATCAATTATAACATTCAACGTTCATTTATTTCAGAAATTATTTTTAAAGCACATCCCCTCTGCTAATGTCTTTACATACCGATATTAATCACAGGACTAACTAAGCAGTGATCTATCTATTCACATGTGTACTATAAATTTTAGAATATACAAGAAAAGCTGAGAAAGGATGATTCATTCAAGCTGGTCATCTAATAGAAGGTATAACTTATCACACAGCACATATCATTGCTAATTCATTTCCAATACGTTAAGCTTTAAAAATGATTAAAATCGACAGCTAAAAAACATTATGGAAATGTTTATAGAAGTAATAAAATTAAAACATGAAAACAAATTGAATTATGTTTTTTATAAAAAAAAGCAGATTGTTGAAAGTTGGAAGTTATATAAAAATCATACGATAAATGTAAATTAAGCAATAGCAGACAAATCGTTTTAATTATCACAAAATCAGCTTGATAAATTTACAAAATTTTAACTTTATTATCAAATTAGTGCTTCTAGAGCTGTAATGTTTCACGAGTAAACAATACTTTCAGTTTAAACTAGGTAAAATGTATTACAATAAAAATTTAATTATGAAGAAACATCCTGTACATACTATAATTTAAGATGAAATAGCAATGTAAATTAATTAAGCAAACGTAATAAAGTTCCAATTAGGTAAAATAGGAAAGTTTGTAACTTTGATAGAGCATTGAAATATTAATTGCAATTATAAATAAAAGCCAAAAATACCTACGCGATAGTTTTAGAATTTTTAAATCGAACGATATTACGTTTATTCTTTGATTACAAATCATATACAAACACGTCTAATTTCCGATTACTTTGTTAGCACGAAAGCAGTTACTTCGATATAAATTAGGATTCGAATAGAGATTACATTGATTTAACCAGAGAAAATTAATTAATTTCAATGGTGAAATAGGCTAAAATTCCGTCTAACTATCGTCGCATGTCCAAATACAGACAGCAAATCCAAGTTTTTAAATTATAGCCCAAATTAAATTCAAAACACACAAATCCGCAAGGCATTTTGTCATTGGTCGAAATATCTAACTAAATACGTGTGCCTTAATACATGATTTAAAAGTAAACCAATCTTCGCATCGAATCCATTACAGAGGATTAGTCACTTACTTCAACGTAGCGCCACCACTGACAATACACTTTGAGTACATGCACGTCTTAACTGAAATATATAGAATTATACACATATCATGTTCACAGCTGACGCGCTATAAAAAATGCGATGGCCGTCAATTTTGAGTAGCTACTAAATGTTATAAAATTAAAGAAACCAAATGTTCAGAGATCGATAAGTATGCGAAAATAAAGTGTATTCCAGGACCAAATAAAATGAATTAATCTTTCGTTTAGTATTTTATTAATAAAACTTAGCGAGAAAGGTACAGAATGAAACCGTAAGGTAAATAATCTCACGACAAATACTCCGATTGACAACTTCCTCCTTCTATACATACATAAATCCCTGTAAAAGCTTATACGAATATGAACCAAATAACACGAAAGTACAGGAAAATGTTGTTAAGCACGTTATCAGGCACGCGATCTCTGTATTATTTTGAACAGCTACGTTAAGTTAGTTGATAATATAAATTTTGAAAAATCTAAGTTTCGGTCAATAAACTTTCTGTTACTTATGTTGTTGCTAATGTGTCTTAAACGCATACACTTAAGCTACACCTATATATCTATTTGGGTTAATACTAGTTGCTCTTACCCTAACTAGTAATTTTTATGTTAATAGTTTGTGATTAGTTACAATTTTCGGAGATAGTGTTTCCGTATACTAAAAAATTATGGTATAAAGACTTCGTTAACTTATTTTCTGAATTAACAAATCCGATTAGGCTCTCTGACAAATAAAGTATTTTTTTAATTTTGTATAAAATTAATAAAATCTCTGTAATAATTCACCTAAAAACGATTACAAGCAGAAAATATTTTTACGGGAGTACCGAAAATGATTTTCTGACCAAAAAATTGACGTTGCAAGTGGAAGTTTGAAACATAAAGTGCGAAAATTATTTTTTACGCTTGCTTTCGCAAATAAAGCAATTTTTAGTAATTAATTGACTATAATTAATATTATTATTTTAAAGTTTTATTAATGTGGTTATGTGGTTGTTTTGATAGTTTTCTTATAAAACTTTTGTTAATTTTGGACATTTTTGAAGTACTTGCAGTAAGAATAATACATAACACGTTTGTGAAAAGCGAAATTAAAAAATGCGTTAGTGTTCCATAATAAAAATAGAAACGTTGTATTTTGGCGCCCATTAGTAATTATAAAAAATCTATTACATCCTAAGTTCAAAGAGATAATTTTATATAAGCCGTGTAAGATACGACGAACAACAACGGGGGACATGTTTAAAATAAATAAAAGAAACATGGAATATAAAATGCGTTTAAACAAAACCTTGAACTTAAGATCAAATAATTCCCCTTAGGTTGTAAATGTAAGTAGTTCTAGGGGGTCTGTCAAGTTAATTCAATATTTTTTAAAAGTAATTCAGTTTTAAAAGTTATTTGATTGTAAATTAGTACCGCATAATCATTGAGGTCATGTAGACTTCTCGTAGTATAAATCTGACGTTAATGCAGTAGGGACCTAGTTTTCGGACTAGTACAGTTATATGAAAAGGGATTTTGCATTGAAGGAATCGTTCCATGCTGTTTGATTTATCGAAGCAGCAATCTTGGCGTGAGTTACAGAAAAATCTGGTAAAAACCCAGTATCTATTATGTAAGTTTGGTTTAGGTGACGGTAGCCCAATTAATTATGTTATTTTTGGCTATTTATTTATTGTTTTCGTGAAAGTGTAATTAAATGTGATATATTATGTGAAAAAGTTGGAATCTCTGTTTAGCAAAAATACAGCCTCCTTAACCCGCATCTTCTTGACGATCTATTCGGAGCTAATGGTAACTTCTAAAGACTAACTCTTCTGAGAAGCAAACTTCTGGGAAAGTATTTCACCGAAATGATTACCTGGAGGTTGCCTTCATTATTTTGTTTCAGCGAGTGTTAACATTGGGCTGAATTCAATTTAGATTTCGATTTGTGAATAAGTAGTAATCGGTGCCAAAGTAACTGTAGATTACAGAATTGAGGGGGACTACTTTAAACCTGCAATCCTTCACAGCAGGTGTGTAGCTTTCTCATCTTTTCGTCTTGATGACGTTTTACAAACGTTACACTAAAATTGTGTAGCGCTATGCGTAAGCTGTGACCTTCCTTTCTTTGCAGTTAATGCCCAAAATTTCTTAGGAACTCATAATATCTACAGTGTTGTTTGTCAATTTCGTGGCTTTAACCTTCTGCAGCGCTTTCTCTAGTTTCCTTTTTTCTATTAATTCTGTTTTGGAAAAAAGGTTGTGGTGTAGGATCATAAAATAATCTCTACTGATAATTTATTCCAAAATTATTATAGGTGAGATTGCATTCATTTAAAAACAACCGGCAGCAATACATGCACAGGTCTCTCCATTCAACAGAGCTTCACTTTTGATGCGGTTTTGCAGGTATGCATTAATATTTTAGGATAACATCCTCGAATGCTGTCCTTAGTCGGGACATGAGGTCTCGACTCGCCTATATTTTGGAATTCAGTGTTCTAATTTAATATGAAAGTAAAGATAACATCTGAGTAGGTGATGGAGCCGATTTTTGTCCACAGGGCAGCAGATGCCGGAATGTTTGTGTTTTACTAGGGTAAAGTCGTAGGCGCCAGCATCCAAACCAGCTATTGACCCTTCGGAGTTCTGGACCAAGTACCGTGGTTTCTGTACTGGTCTGTCGTTTGTGACCCAGAGCGCCGTGGTTAGTGAGTTGGGGAAGGTTATAACATAATATTATGAATAGCAGGTGTGGAAGAATGATGCTTTGGGGATGCCAGGGAGGAAAGCGAATGCACAGGAGAGTTCCCCACGGATTCGAAGGTGTACTTCCCGTTTTGCATGAAGTTTTTCGAGAATGGTTTCATGTCAGACGTAATCTAATGGTGCAACGCATTGGTCAGTGTTGGGAGAAAGAGGGTGGAAACCGAAGTGCATAGTGCATAGACATGTGGGTCTGTAGGATGTAGGGCCATTGGGTACTTTACTACTAGTGGATAATAACCTTTAATTAGACAAGTATTATGTATGTTTATTAAGCAGAATATTGGAAGTTGGCGTATGACAGAGCGAATGATACTCTCTGCCCCGGGCGACGTATTTTTACCAACGTAAATGGTCGCGACGTTGTCTCTATCAGTTATCCTGTCTAGAAGTGTGTTCGTATCCTGATAGAGGTAGCATATAATACAGGATTTATGTTCTCACTACAAAATGGTTTGCCCCATGACGGACTGCTCGAAACCTTAATAGGAAATCACCGCCATCTCGTGTTGTCGAAGTGTACTATAGTTCCTTATAAGGAACTTCTGATTTTTTGCACATATTTAAAATATAACCTGCCTAACAGCTCATTTTAAATGCAATAGTCGTTTCTACAATTACGTTTTTCATGTTAATAATTTAATTTCTCTGAAGGTATGAAGCGTTTACGATTCTAGTTAGTATAAAGCAACGCCAATAGCAATTAGTAATATGTATCTCAATTAATGTGTGTTTGCTAACCGAATGGATGTTCAAACATAACATTGATTTATCGTATACATATAATACAGAATTAGCAGCTACATATATATAAACATAGAATCTCATTTTATGCTTGATGATTCTCGACAATGCGCTACGTAGTGCTTTGCAGTCACAATGCTAAGGGTATTACAAATTCATTTTACTCTGTAATTGTTATTCCAAACGCTAGGGTATAATTATCGAATTAGGGAAATTCAGCGAACTGTACACTTTTAGTCTTTTTTTTTGTTGCCAAAGGATATCCTTTTATATAAAAGAAAAATGAAATAAAAGATTTTAATTCAAATCAACGCGACGGTTTAATTTCTTGAACCGTTAAAAATTATATTGCCATTTTTCCTTAAAATTACTCATTTTTGACTGATTTTAATACTAATCACTAGTGGCTAAATCAGGCTTTGTGACGTGGGTAATTTAATCTTGAGAATTCTATTGAAACCTGTGTTTCTTGTGATCCATAGGCTTTTATTGTCCTCTTTTAATTTGTATATATTCACAAAAGTATATCAAGATGTCCGTGCCTAATACATTTGAACTATAAACTATTTTACATATGTAAGTAGTTAGTAAAGATAAGCTAACTTTGCTAAAACCTGTATATAGCTTCGTCACTTCCCAGTATTTAGTTTGCCCAGATGCGTAATTCTTGAAACATTTTAGTTTGATTTAAATGTTTAAATAAACCATTTACATACCCAAACTTATTGTTTGAACCGATTTCTTAGAAATTTATGGCGACGGTACTAAATACATCCAAGGTGACAACCTTACGACATGCATCTTTAACGCAGTACATGAAACTAGTACACTCCATCGTGAGTAATCTTCCACTTTAATTTAGTATTTTTTAAATAATAGTTTTTTAATGTTGTTGATTCCCACTTTTCTCGTTATAAATAACAGTATTCCATTTTCCTCAGCCTAGAAGTTACTTGAAACTAAGTAAAATTTCACAACCGTATCGGCGCCTCTGCAAAAGGATTTATGTTTAAAAGGAAGATACTAATGCTAACGGAACGAAACGGCGTTACGTATCTTCAGAGGGTAGATAACTGTCAATGTTCAAAAGTTACAGTGTACATGGCTAGCTAAATAGATCGGAGTGGGGGGTGCAAATGTGTCAATAAATTAGTCTGAACCGGGAGGACGCCACTTCAACGATCAGAATACTTCCTCGAATAAGGATTAAAACAAAATTTCGAGATCCTACGGAGAATGATAACTTAAGGAATTGTAAAATTCCCTCAGAAAGAGACTCTATTGTATGGGATTGCCGAATTTTCTTGATTCCAATACTATCTTACCTGTTTCACTATAATTAAAATAAAAACAGGTTAAAACTAAGATATGTAAATAGAATAGTTAGTTGAAATAATTGTGAATATAATAAAATAAAGTATAAACTTCCGTAATCACATATTATAAAAACAAAGAAAATGTAGCTAGCTGAAATTGACTAAATTAATCGCGATAAGCGTGATGGTTATATTTACAATTCTTTACCAATAAAATCGAATAGGCAATTGACATTTCAAATTTCATTAGTAACAGCTGTGAAGGTAATTAGCCTGTTAAGCCAAGCGATCGATGCTTAGGATGGTAGGCCATATCTAAGTGTCACATGTTGATGGTTTCATAACCCTTAATAAGAGGTTCACAATTGAAAGATAAGGAGATGGTGACTTACTTAACCGTCGACGACGGGGTGTTTACCATAGTTTCCAAAGATAGGTTCTTAGAGATCGTACTGAAAAATCCAAAGTGCAGTAATGCGGGCGCTCCCATAATATTACAAAACACCTTTTAGTAGCGCGTATTTGCTCTATCGAAACCCCAAACTAGGCGAGCGGCCAATTATGCCTTTATGCTTACACGCGACGGAAGATAAACACTTGTTTTTTACGGAGACGCGTTGTGTTGTATAGCTTAAGACAAACTCTGCTTTAACCATTGTTTAAGCGCGAGAAAAGCATTATGCCATTTAGGGGGTTTACGTTGCGGAAATATTCATCATATTTTATCACAGTTAATACAGCTAAATATTTCTGGAAATTACAGAATAAAAATTCTTTTTACATTATAGCAAATGATAATTACAAGCAGCCAATATACCAAAATAAATAATTGTTTTATTCCAAATTACGAACTGAATTTTAAATATATGTTAACTATTAATTTCAAATAAAATCGGGATTATGACCTGTATTGAATTAAAATAAGGGGATATATTAAATATATGTGTAACATACCGATCTAAAACTGTACCAACACGACACATGTAATATAGGAAGATACTGCTTCAGCTAGTTCAGATAAACGTCTAAGAGGGGAAGTGGGTTTTATCCTATATTAAATATTGTATACTCTTAAAGAAAAGAAAATGTTGGACGCCGCAGGATTATTCATTCAATATCCAAAAACGAATTAGTAACAATAATTAGCTTTATTCACAACAACTACATGCAAAAGTGATAGTTAATCAAAGCATATGATTTGAATCAATAAATAAATACATATAAATGTCATAAAATTAACCAATAAGTACAGAATATATCGTAAAATAACTTCAAGCAAGTAAAGAAATGTAAGAGAAATATATATATATATATATATATATATATATATATATATATATATATATATATATATATATATATAT